>QXEO01001007.1:0-29516 GCA_007115705.1 Dactylis glomerata
AGCCACGGGAGAAATCCGGCAGAGTTTCTCTTGTACCGGAGGACATCCACGACAGGCTATTGTATATATTGAGCAAAATAAGAGCTAACAGGGTTATAAACGAACCAATGGCCTCAACGTATCATTGCTAACACGAAAACCTACGGAAATCTCACAAGTCTTGGTCCATAGACAAAGACTACAACTTGAAGATAAGAAAAGATACTACTACGTCTTAACCACCAATCTACAATTCAAGATTTTGGGACTAGGGATCAAAGTTATACAGAAATGTTATGTGTCTTAGTCATGCTAGCAACGAGGGTTACTGGGGTTACCACTCCCAGGCTGAGTAAAGCAGCAGGCAATACCGGAATGGATCATCGGTACTACAACACCTCAATCGACCCGTGATGTACTAAGCATAACCAAGGCTGCATAACAACGAGCTCAAATACCTCAAACTCAACTGTAGCTAATCTAATTAGTGGTTCTACTCCATGATCTGGTGTTCAGATCTAGTATTTACGAACTTAGAGTTCCAATGAGTTCTAATACTTCATACTCTACCACTTCATGATACATCCATGAATGGGTCTTACTACTTTTCTCCACCTTTTTGCTACCAACTGTGGTATCTCTTAATCAATTTTTCTTCTTCTAGGGTTTGTCTTGCAAGAAAATACACCATCTATAGGTGGCTTCTCATACCTTTCCTTCTTGTTTGGCTTCTTCTCCTTGTGATTCCTTCATACTTGTCTTGACTGCCTTAGGAATTTGTCTCTCCCTCACACGAATCCCTTAACCCTCTAGATCAATACCATGAAGTAAGAACTTGATAAAGCAACATGCACTTGCATATCAGAGTTAAACTTCATGTATGGATTTAGTCAATCAATAAAAATCCAAGAAAAATCCAAATGTGTGCTAACAACATACATCATCATAAGCCCGTTGAGTAAAACATCTCTAAAGTTCAGGCTTAGATGTGTACTTTATAGCACCAAAGTAATATAGGTTTATATCGTGCTATATTGCACATGTTGGTGGACTACTACTCTTCGTCTCAATATTTACTCCAATTGCTCAATTGCAATCGAATAAACTTGTACAAAGTGGGTTTGGGAGTCCTTATAGCTGACCTATACGTGCCTTTCTACCCTTCCATAACTTACCTTCTGTTCTATTGAAGACTACCCTCACATGATCCTTCAAGACTTCTAGCATGGCTATTCTAAGCACCTACTTCACTAAGCATGGTTCTCACAACTCCATGATGTTCATGGGGTTCTCCATTGTGCTTAGATCAATCTACTCCAACTAGGGCTATGGTTCTTTCATATTTAGCCCAGTTACCATCGCTGGGAACACTTCATTCATCAATCTCCTTGAGCTTCTTCCTCCTCAGCAAAGAATTGCTGGTTTTACTACAAAGTTCTTCTTTACCATGTAGAGATTCTCATGTGAATCTCACATGCTCCAAGCTTTTATACCATGGGTACTTCTTACTTGTATATGGAATGCTTGAGTATCCACATACATGACTAAACCTGAGGTCCTACTACCTCATGTAACTTCACTTCATCACTCAATATCATCCTACTATAGTTTCAGATGACTCAAGTTTTAACATGATGACCTTGGTATACTTCTTCCAATAGGATAGTTCCCATTCCGGTTGTATCCTCTCTTTGGACTACCATATATTGTATACCAATTGTAATCTACTTCCATACATGGTGTAAGGCTTTAATGATGTCATAACTACTCGGTATGGAACAAGATATCTAGCTTCACTTAAGAAGACAGGTAAGAAATTTGACTCAAGTGTGTCAGGAGTATTCTTTTATTGAATATCCACCTCAAGCCGTAAGAAGAATTGGTTTAGATAAGATGGCTTCC
Organism: Dactylis glomerata; assembly: GCA_007115705.1. Lineage (NCBI taxonomy): Eukaryota > Viridiplantae > Streptophyta > Magnoliopsida > Poales > Poaceae > Dactylis > Dactylis glomerata. The sequence goes on from QXEO01001007.1 coordinate 1,882, forward strand.
TATAGTCACTACCAAACCTACAGGTCTCCTATTAAAGGGTTTTAATCCTAGGGTCAAAGCGTTTGCTCTGATACCAACTGTGGTTACCCAGCATACCACTGCATGTGTAGTATGCAAGTCATTGACATAACACCAATAAAAACACTGTCTCACTAGTATTACATTGATCAGAGTGGTACAACAGAAACATCGCAGGTCCAAGGTAGGTGCATAGGATTACAAATTTCATCATACAGAAGAGCTTCAGAACTTCCTCAACAGGTAGAGTTTACTCCTGGCGACTACAAACGAGAATAATACATTGAAGAACCAACTAGGGCTTCACTAATGCAGTTGGCTTGCTACAGAACTACCCTAACTACTTAGGTTCTAGGATTAGGGAATTGGGTCCCTTCTACTCCTATTCTAGTTTTCCACCAAGCTTGGCGTAGTCGTTGACTCCTTTGATAGTTCTGACATTGGTCGAGGACTTCATCTTCATCTTTAGTGTCTTGGGGTTGCCTCCTGTGTTGCCTCCAATCTAAGCAAGGGTTAAGAGGGAGTGGAGTGAGTAACGAGCGTTACCCAGCAAGTTCATATAAGGATATAAGGTGTTTGATGCACTATCTATAGCCTTGGACGCAAGAGTCGGTTGGCAATGCAAGTTTTCGTAAACATTTCTTCAAGAGGTTGCTTTTATTCAGAAGAACTATGTCCGTCAGCCTTCACAGGTTGATTAGAGCTTCGATGGGCTCCTTTCCTGCCGTGTTCGCAGTTCCTTCCCGAAACAGGGAGTATCCAGATACTTTCTTACACTCTGCAGAGGTGGTCACTTGTACCCATAAGAGATCAATACTTTGTTGCACATCCGAGTTGCATGCTTGTCCACACTTCTTGTGTATGGGGCCCAGCTGTTGACTCGAGCCAATCACTGTTCCTTCCCGCGACCGTGCATACCCACCCTTTTGCGGCTCCAACTTCGGTTCGCTACCCTCGCCGGTCTACATCTTTGGTAGTTGCCGACCTCGGCATACTTGCCTTTCCTAGACAATGAGTTACCCCCACCGGATACGGTTAGACTTCTTTTTGGTAATACCGGCATCGGCACTCTACCCCCGTCGTTGCCGCAATCCATCATAGACCACCAGAATCGTGAATTCATTAGGGGGAATCCACCCATCCCGAAGCTCCGCGTAGGGAGACAACTACTCCGAAACGGCGCGTCCATTGATATGCATGAGGGAAAAGATACTGCTGACTCTCCTGTCCCATTCCAGACCCTATGGTTGACCGTATTTTACGGCACAAGAATCACTGGCGACATTGGTTATTAGTCCTAGGTGAACATTCCCGGTACAGTGGGACCTCCACTATACTCTTACCATAGTCCCACTGCCGACCTTCCTAGGTCGACAACCATTATGATTGCTAACCTCTAAGCATATTCATTCAAGAAAAGCAGAACCTTTGCTTTTTAATGCAATCATAATTATAATACCACTGGTATATTTGCAAGTACTTTGTTAAAGATAAACAAGAGATATGAGCAAGAGTGAACTTGCCTTTCTGACCGCAAGATTATGCGAGTCAGTGTCTTCGGTACGATAGAAATCCCAATTCTGAAATAGCAATCATCATCCAGTAGGGATGATGTTAGAAATCTGCAGCATGATATGCATAAGATATGATATGCATCACTCTAAGCGTAACCTAACCCGGATGATTTGTTATCATTGAGTTATGGTGATTTATTCATGATGTGTTGCACTTTTAAATCACACCATAACATGGTTGTTAAGCATTTTAGGATAGATCACTATCAGGTGCTATTAAAAGAATAAGACTTTAACAAGAGCTATTGTTTAGGGCTTCATAATCATTCCTTGCTACAAGGGAATGATGGTTAATGGTGAAAACATGAAGGTAACACTTTTAAGTTGCATCTTATAATTAGCAAGCACTTGGTTGATCATGGATATGCAAAGACAAAGTAAAGTATACACAAAGTAATATCTAAGTATTTCTAGGGTTGACAACAATCTTAATATAACTTAGGGTTTTCATTTATAACTAAAAGGAATTGGTTTGATGCTTACTTTCAAGGTATCTCAAAAGAATAACTTTTGAAGAACACATTCTTTAAAAGGGTAATTAGTATTTAACTGATTTTAAGTGATTACAATTATTCTTAGGAACTTGGGTTAATTAATAGAACATGACTTTACTTGTTATAAGTTTCTAGGTCTTAACTGATAATGTTAATGTAATTGAGTTAATCATTCATCAAGGTTGAACTAAGCATTTAGAACTAACTACTTACTACTGAATGAAAGTTGAGACATAACTTTAAATACAAGTTACAACTAATTTGTTGAGGTCCTCTATAATTTTAATTCTTTTAAATTATCTATGAAAAGTAACTCCAGTGTTTAAGTGCTAATGGCAAAGCTGAAATTAAGATCCTATAATAATGAGATAGTATCTACAATAAAGTTGTTTGAGTGTAAAAATAGTTACTACATAATTAGGGAAATTATTTGATTCCTAAATTTGATTCAAATTCATATTCAAAAATTGTACTTAAACATGTGATTAAATTGCACTCAAGATTATTCCACACAAGCATATAATCTTATAGTACAACCAGATAGGTCTTAATTTTAGGATCATTTTGATATATTATTCATATTTTTCTGACTAGAGATGAAATAGTTATGATTTTCTAAGTTTTGACTATTTCTAGGAATTTCTATTTGACTAGGAAAACCTTTTTTATACCGAGACAGACTTAGCCGCAGAGACAGACAGGTGGGGTATGGCCATGTCATCTGCCACGTTGGTAGGACCAAGTCAAAATGTTGGCTGGCTTGGTTGACCTCACCGCCGGCGAGACAGAGAAGAACGGCGACGACGCTCAAGGGCTTCTGGAGCTTCAAGAGCAGGTCAAATCGAACCAGGGCCTCTCACTGAGCAGCTTAGGGGTGGCGCCCCCAACTTTTGGTCACCGGAGCATGCTTCGTCAAGCACACCTGCGGCGGTGGACTCCGGTCGGACCTCGAACTCACGCCATAGACTATACTGAGATGCAATAACCGGCTCCAGAGATGCCCTAGCTAACCTTGACATCGATAAGATGCATGGTGACGATGGAGGTGGTCGGAGATGAGTGGAGTTTTGCGGATTCCGACGGTCTAGTGAAAAGGAATCCGTCGATTCACAGCACTCATGGCTCCCCTTGACGAACTGCTCCTCCCAGATGATCTCCTTGATGAGGAGCTTCTCCTCGACTAGCCCATGGGCTCCGGGGTGGCTTCAATCGCCGGCTAGTCGAAATCTGAAAGAGCATGGAGCCCCCATGTGTGGTTTTGGTAATTAATGACAATCTCTATGGACTAATGTTTGCATTGAGTTATATTTGTAGGACATGTCCATAGACAATGCTTGAACCATATGTTGGCTTCAAGGTTGTAAGAAGGATCAAATGAAGAACTTTAAGTGATGACCATTGTGTTATTCAAGGAAATATCGAAAGAATGGTCATATGAGAATTGAGCTTATTGCAACTATGTCTTGAAGAATATAATTGAGTGGACATTTGTGTTTACCTTCAAGACATCATCATCATGAAGGAAGAAGGAAGGATACAAGGTTGATCAAGTCAAAGTGATGAAGAACTTTAAGTGATGACCAATGTGTTATTCAAGGAAATATCGGAAGAATGGTCATATGAGAATTGAGCTTATTGCAACTATGTCTTGAAGAATATAATTGAGTGGACATTTGTGTTTACCTTCAAGACATCATCATCATGAAGGAAGAAGGAAGGATACAAGGCTAGGATATTATTAAGTGGTGATCATCTTCATGGATGATAAGTCAAGTTCAAGATATGCCATCTCAAGGAGATTATATGCTTGATGCATGTATTCTATTTGGTGGTAATGTCTATGTGAAGATATTCCTAAGAGAGTCTTTCCCATATTGATTTATGGGGGAGCAATTCGCAAGACTTCACCAAGCAATCAAGATCAAGAAAGGTGTTCCAACTTGAGGAAGACAAGATGGTCATAATCTAGCTCAAGTTGAATGCACAAGGAAAAGGTATGTTCTTGATAGGGTTTCCTTCTTACCGGTCTCTTGTGTTAGTTTGGAGACCGGGTTATAGGATTGGTAGCCGTACTATCAAGAGGGGCTCTCGAGTGAGTAACTTAACCGCATCGTTCGAAGAGAGCTCAAACCTTTGCATATTTGCCATCATCTTTCTTGGTTCTTATTTGGCTTTTATCCATGTGAGGTTTTAGAGCTTGTGGTTAATTCCATGACAAGCTCTAACTCATCAAAAAGGGATTTTGCATGAAACACTCATTGTGTTTTTGGTGTTTGGAGGTTTTACCGGTTCGACTTTGAAGAGAGGTCAAACCTCTCATCATTTGGTTTTATCCTCCCTTGTTGGACTATGATGTTTCTATGCATATACTTGTAGAGCTCGTTGTTGTGATTCCAACGAGCCCAAGATCATCAAAAACGGAGTCCGGATGCTCAAGTTATGGTCGTTTTCGTGTTGGTGTTTCTGCCAGTTTTTGGTGGCCGGAGTCTCCGGCCCGAGACGCAAAGTCTCCGGCCCAACTCCGGCCTGGCACCTGCTTAGTCCGTCCTGAGGCCCCCGAATGACCCCGGGGCACCGGAGACTCCGGCCCAGGGGCGGAGACTCCGGCCCTGGAGTCACTTAGGGCGGAGACTCCGGTCCTCTAGGCCGGAGACTCCGGCCCTAGTGCCCAGCAACGGCTAGTTTTCGTGGGGGACCTATAAAAGGCCCCCTTCTTCCTCCTTGGGCTGGTTGGCTTCCTATTCTATCTCTCCTCCATTGTTGACCTTGAAGCTTTGCTCTATCTCTCAATCCCTCCAATGATTCTTGCATCTTCTTGAGGGAAAAGAGAGAGGAGATCTAGATCTATCTTTCCACCAATCAAAATCTCCTCTAAGTGAGGGGAACCATTGGGATCTAGATCTTGGAGTTCATTTGTTGATTTCCTTTGTTCTTCCTCTTATATCTCTCCATAGCATTAGTTGCTTTGGTAGGATTTGAGTAAGAAGGATTTGAGCACTTTGTGTGCTCTTGCCATTGCATTTGGTGCATCGGTTTGAGTTCTCCTCGGAGATTCGGTAAGTGGAAGTTGTGAGCTTATTACTCTTGGGTTCTTGGAACCCTAGATGGCTTAGTGGCCTTTGTGGCATATACTTGGGGCCTCCAATTAAGTTGTGGAGATTCCCCAACCTTTGTGGTGCCTTTGTGGCAATTCTTGGGAGCCTCCAATTAAGTTGTGGAGATTGCCCCAAGCTTGTACGGGTTCGGTGACCGCCCTCAAGTGTTCCATAGTGGATCGTGGCATCTTGCTTTGTGCGAGGGCGCGAGGAGAATAAGGTGAGCCTTTGTGGCGTTTGGTGTGTAGCGTGCCTCCGCATCTTGAGGTGAGCCTTTGTGGCATTTGGTGAGCATTGTGCTACCACATCTCAAGGTGAGGCCTTTGTGGCGTTCGGAGTGCATTAAGCCGCCACACCTCTCCAACGGAGACTAGCTTCCTTTGGAAGTGAACTTCGGGATACATCTTCGTCTCCTTCGTGCCTCGGTAACTCTTATCCGAGCTCCACTACTTATGCACTTCATTTGTGATAGCCATCGTGCTTGAAGTTATATACCTTGCTACTTGTCTTGCTTAACATAAGTTGTTGGTACACATAGGTGAGCCTAGTTTATTAGGTTTTGTAAGCTTGTCAAATTAAACATTAGTTTATTTCCGCATTTGTACAAGCCTTTCGTAAAAGTTTTAATCGCCTATTCACCCCCCCCTCTAGGCGACATCTGTGTCCTTTCAATTGGTATCAGAGCTAGGTCTCTCAATTTAGGCTTCACCGCCTTGAGAGCAAAGATGTCGGCTAGGGGATTAGTGCACAATGACACTTTTATATTCGATGGCACAAATTATGATACTTGGAAAATTCACATGCTTAATTATTTTCGGGTCATGGACCCATCTATGGAGCAAATTGTAGATGCGGGTTTTTCTCCTCCAAAGGATACTCAAAATCTATCTTTAGAGGATAAGAAAAACTTGTATCTCAATGCTCAAGCTTCTCATGTGATTGTTAATGCTTTGAGCGATGTAGTTACCTTCTCCTTCACACCTTTTCGGAGCGCTCATGAGATATGGACAAAGCTTCAAGAAAAATATAGTTTGTCCAAGATTATTGGGGATGATTGTATTCCTTCCACTTCCGGCCGTGATGAACTTTCATCCACTTCACCAAAGTGTGGCAAGACACAAGGTAATGATATGGTGAGTGGTGATGAAACTTGCAATGGTGATAGTATGCTTACTTTTGATGATCCTTCATCTCTATCTCATTGCAATGCTTCATCTTTGGACTTAAACACTTCTAGCACCATAAATGCTTTATATGCTTGTGTTAGTCCTTGCATATCATGTGTAAGTTGCTTAAATAAATCTCATGATGATATGCTTGCTCTGTCTAGTGGCCATGATAAAAATGCCTCTATTTCCTCTAGTCTTTGTGTGGCTAACAATTTAGAGGAAACCGGAGATTCTATTGGCCAAGACAAAATTTTGATTGGAGCTTCAAGTAATTCATCCTCATCATCATCTCTCGGTTCCCACATATGTCTTATGGCTAGGGATTCAAAGGTAACTCCTTCTTTGGAACCCACTATATCTAGTGATCATGAAGAAGAGGATGATTATGTTGCCTCTTTAAAAAAGAAGGGAGAAATAGTCTTTCTTGCTATTGGTAAGAAGAACAAAATTGCTTGCTCTAACTTTGTTGATATTTTGGTTGCTGCTATTGAGAGCCAGAAAATTATTGATGAGCTTCAATCTCATGATGAAGAGCAAGAAGCAACTATTGAGAATCTTCATAGTCTTGCCAATGATTTTAAAGAGACTCTTTTAAAAGAACAAAGCTCCAATGATAGAGCTCTTGAGGTGGCAAATGATTTAAAATTAAAAAATGATAAGCTTGTTTTTGTTAATGCTAAACTTCTTGAGGATGTTGAGCACCTCAAAAATGGATCTAGGGACATTGAGAGTGTGCTCACCAAACTCACCGAGTCACATGAGCAACTAAAAGCTTCTTATTTAAAAGAGTGTTCCAAGTTGCCTTCTCCTCTTTCGGTTAATCATGATGCTTGTGCTACTAACTCTAATTCTTGTGAAGCATCTATCTTGAAGGAGAATGTTGAGCTAAGGGCTCAACTTGAGTTGCTAACTAGCAAGTATGGGATATTGGAAGAAAATCATGAAAAGCTATCTAGCTCTAATGAGGATCTTCGAGTGTCCCATGCTCGCCTAAAGTTAGCTTATGAGGATATGTCTACAAAGGTAACATCTTGTGAACCTCATGTGGTCACTAGCACTACTTCCCAAAAAGCTATATTGCCATGTGCTAGTCCTCGTAATTCATCCACTCATACTATTGCTACATCTTGTGATGAATTACTCTCCTTGCCTTGTTGCTCTAACAATATAGCTTCTACTTCCTCTAGTTCTTGTATTGTAACTAACCATGTAGAGGAAATTAAAGAGCTCGAGGCCCAAGTCACTTTGTTGAAGAAAGACTTGGTAAAAAGTCATGAAGGGAAGTCCAAACTTGACAAGATGTTGAGTGCACAAAAATTCCCCAATGACAAGAGTGGACTTGGATTTATCTCCAACAATAAGAAGAAGTCCAAACTCTTCAAGAAGAAGAAGGGCCAAGAGAAAGTCAAGGATCCGGCTAAGATTGTTTGCTTCAAGTGCAAAATTGAAGGGCATCATGTTAGGTCTTGCCCATTGAAGAAGAAGCATCTAAGTGAGAAGCAACAAGGGAAGCGGCCTCAAGCTCAAACTCAAGTCCTTCCTCAAGATGAAGAAAAGCTTCCTCCTAAGAAGAATCAACCCAATGCTCCCATTGTGGAGAAATCAAATGAGAAGAAAGGAAAGATAAGATCTTGCTACATATGCCGTGAGAAGGGTCACCTTTCTTCTACTTGCTCTATTGGTAACTCATCCAACCCTATCATAATCAATGATGCTTATTCACTTTGCAAGGATAAGGTTGGAAATGTGTTTGCCAAATTTGTTGGTACTCAAAGTGGTGTCAAGAAAAGAACCATTTGGGTTGCCAAACCTATTGTGACTAACCTCTTAGGACCCAACTTGGTTGGGGACCAACAAGCCAAAACTTGATCAATAGGTGTCTAATGGAGGGCATTGGAGACTTGGCTATATCATGAAGAATTAAGGGATCTTCATTAATTATATTGTCTCAAGTCAAGTCAATTGGATTATCTTATTTCTATCATATATCCATTGTTCCTCCTTGCGGTAACATGTATTCAACTTATCTACATTGAAAGTTACTCGCCCCTTTGCATGTGTTTGGTTTTGTATCTTGCATGTGTTTGTATATGTTGTGCTCCCCACTTGCTTTATTTTGAGTAATCAATTATGTGCTTGTTGGTTGCACACCATGTACGGTTGTTACTATTGAGCCTATTGCATCTTGATCTATCTTCTTGGCTCTTGGGAGTGATTAATGGATCATCCCATTTTGGGGGAGTGATATGCTTTGGCACTTCACAATCCTAAAAATGTGTGTACATGAGGAATACCACTTAGTGTTGATATTTAAAGATTATCTAGTCTCTATGTGGTATGTCATTTTCATGAGAAATTCAAATTCTATAATGTCCATTAATCATCTTGTTGGATTCTATTTGCCTCTTGTTGGTAAAGTTTAATTTTCTAGGTTTGGAGATTCCATTGGTTCTACCCCGGAGACTCCGGTGGTTCTACCCCGGAGACTCCGGTGGTTCTACCCCGGAGACTCCGGTGGTTCTACCCCGGAGACTCCGGTGGTTCTACCCCGGAGACTCCGGCCCCCCCTTGGAATTTCCGAGCCCTATGGAAATTGACTTTAACAACTTATTTGAAAATTGGTTTTATCACATTATGGGGGAGTATTGTGCTTTGCGCATATTACAAATCCATGAAATGTGTATATTTGAGGTTGTGTCACATAGTGTTGATATTGTAAATTATCTTGCTTCTATGTGGCATGTTTTCTCGAACAAGTTCCAATTTGCCAAATTGTTTATTGCTCTTGTTTTGGATCTTGTTTGTGAGATACTTTCTTGATAGGGTTTTCCTAAAATGTGGAATACTACATCAAAGTTGGAAAACCATTTGCTTCAAGCTATCCTAATCATTGCTTTGCATGATTGTTTAACTATTTGAATCTATCAAGAATATCTTTGTTTGGCATGGTGCTTAATTCTTATACTTTTCATATGCTCATTTTTTGTGAAGATGATCTTGGATTCATGTGTAAACTACCACCGGAAATAACTCCATATACCTCTTCTCCTTGGAAAATTGGTAATCTATCATGTGGTATTTTTTATATTGATCATCTTCACTTTGGCTATTGCTTTTAATTGCCTTATCTCTCGCCAAGAAATGTATTTTCTTTAACTCCCATTGTCTTTCTTGACTCTTGTGATTCCATTTGATTTTGTTAAATTTATTTTGTGTTATTTCTATGTAGGTAGATGTGATGATCCCATTTGTGTGCATTTTGTATTCAAATGCAAAATCATAAATAATGCACTAATCTTGGGGGAGCTCTCCTATATTTGTTATAACACACTCTTGTGCTTATTTCAATTGGTTTTGATTATTGTTGGAAGTAAAATCTTTTCTTTTTGGTACTTAGTGTGCCATCATAAAAAGTGTGGAGAGTTTGGTTTGTTGTTGGAACCTTGCTCTCTTTGGGAGTTGCTTATCTCATTCCTTGTAATTTGTTTTTCACTCTTAAAATGAGATATGTCTTTGAGCATGTGTGTCTTAGTTATCCTTTATGCTCATTGGCTTTTGCTTAGTTCACTAGTTGAACTTTGGAGTCAATCTTGTGTTGATTTGATTCTTTGATATAATTTGGACAACCTTTTGTGGCCTCACAATTTCGTGTGACTTCTTGGTCTTCTTGGTGCTTTGTTCAAATTGTATCTCGCTTTGGCTCTTGAAAGTGTTGTGCATGCATTCTTACTAAATGTATAATTTATGGCATGCTTTGCTTTCGTTGATCCAATATATAGGCAAAACTCTATCAAATCCTAAATTGGCTAAGTTGTGCATGAAATTCAAGTTCATATCTGTATGCACATATTTATGTGGAGTTTGTCCTATATATTGTAGTTTCTCTAACTACTTTGGACCCAATGAGTTTTGGGGACCATCTTGTACTTGAACTTTGTTTTAGGTACATGAAGATATATTGGTGCTTGTCTCAATAATAAGGATGAAGTGGTGACTAAATGATAATTTGAGGCAAGCTAGGATTATTGAAGAACTCCTATCTACTACATCCTACCTTTAATATCTCGGTAACAAGTATCTTATCATGCATACTTTTCTAGTATCCAACCTTGTGTAGGTTGTTTCATGGCATGGAAAATCATTATTTGCAAATGTTGTGCTTCTTGCAAAGGTCTTAATGAAACCTCTTTATTGCAATTGTGAGTAATTTGAGATGAGTGCATATTATTGGGAACATATAAAATCATGCTCATGATTCTCCTATCCCATATATGTCAATTTAGCAATTTTATTGCATATCAATTCCTCAAGTTCTCACTTGTGCAATATGGTTGAAAGTGTAAATTTATTACTTTCTTTTGGTATTCATCTTTGTGATACTTGTTGCTTTTCTCAAAGCATCCCAACTATCTTCTTTCCCTTGTTGATATTTGTGATGTCTTTGACTTGTTTGTGGTTGAAGTTCATCAATATACAATAAGAAAATTTGAGCCTTTGGCCGTGCTTTAAAAGCAAAATTCTCATTGGTATATTGCATGACTTCATTTTGGATATCATGTTCTATTCTTAGTATCTATTTCGTGTGTACATATTTCTTTGTGATAATTATCTTTGTGATGTTGTCTACTTAGAAACTATACACATGAGAGATGATATCTCCTTATTTGATATCTTATTTGAACCTTATGTGTTGGGATGGAATGCTAAGCAATTTCATTCATTGAAGACTATGTGGATGCTCTATGCTTATCCTTGTATTAGTCTTATAATATGCTTTGTCATTCATATCTCACATTCCTTTGGTTGAGCCTTTTAATATGTTGTCCCTTGCTTGTTACTCAACCATTTGTTTGATGCAAGTGTTAAGCTTAATTTCTTCTCTATGATCTCTTGCAAATGGTTGCGTTTTAAATGTTATTGAGGGAGTGAGGATTCCATGTTGTGCAAATTGTATTCAAATGCAAACATTCCATTTTTTTGCACGTACCTTGGGGAGCTTCCTCATTTCATTTAAAGCACCATTTTGCGGTTATCATAGTAATTGACTTCACTTGGTATCATTTTGTTTTGAATAATATTGAGGGAGTGATGATTCCATGTTTATGCACCTCATACTTTAATTCAAATAGAATATTTTGTGCACAAACCTTGGGGAGCTTCCTCATATTATTTAGAGCACCCTTTTGGTCTTATCATAATATCTTTATTCGATTTGTTCTTTGGATCGATTGATTGCTCTCTTCATTTGTTGAAGTTTATCCACCATGTGATCTTATTTTATTTGCAATCTTTGATCCTCAATATAGGTTGATTTCCTCCGAGTTTTCATATTTGGATATGTGCATATTTTTTCAATTATACTTTTGGTTTATGCACACATTATGGAGGAACTCTCACTATATTGGCCTTCTAAGTTTTTCTGCCCATTTCGGCAATTGGTGCCAATGGGGGAGAAGTTTCGAGGGTTTAAAGGGAATTGGGTTTTATGCTTTGGTTTTGTTCTTAAGCATTTGCCTTTCATGCTTTGCATGGTTGAGTATATAGAGGAAACTCCACCAACAACCTTGGTTGGCAATATATCCAATGAAATCAAGATCATTCACACGTGCATAGATTGTGGGGGAGTTTGCTCTATATATGGTGGTTTTACTAACATCACATACTTTTGTAGTATTTGATGTTAGTGCAACCATTTTGGTTCTTTAAATTCATTATATAAACCCTCTTAAAGAGATTGTCATCAATTACCAAAATGGGGGAGATTGAAAGAGCATGGAGCCCCCATGTGTGGTTTTGGTAATTAATGACAATCTCTATGGACTAATGTTTGCATTGAGTTATATTTGTAGGACATGTCCATAGACAATGCTTGAACCATATGTTGGCTTCAAGGTTGTAAGAAGGATCAAATGAAGAACTTTAAGTGATGACCATTGTGTTATTCAAGGAAATATCGAAAGAATGGTCATATGAGAATTGAGCTTATTGCAACTATGTCTTGAAGAATATAATTGAGTGGACATTTGTGTTTACCTTCAAGACATCATCATCATGAAGGAAGAAGGAAGGATACAAGGTTGATCAAGTCAAAGTGATGAAGAACTTTAAGTGATGACCAATGTGTTATTCAAGGAAATATCGGAAGAATGGTCATATGAGAATTGAGCTTATTGCAACTATGTCTTGAAGAATATAATTGAGTGGACATTTGTGTTTACCTTCAAGACATCATCATCATGAAGGAAGAAGGAAGGATACAAGGCTAGGATATTATTAAGTGGTGATCATCTTCATGGATGATAAGTCAAGTTCAAGATATGCCATCTCAAGGAGATTATATGCTTGATGCATGTATTCTATTTGGTGGTAATGTCTATGTGAAGATATTCCTAAGAGAGTCTTTCCCATATTGATTTATGGGGGAGCAATTCGCAAGACTTCACCAAGCAATCAAGATCAAGAAAGGTGTTCCAACTTGAGGAAGACAAGATGGTCATAATCTAGCTCAAGTTGAATGCACAAGGAAAAGGTATGTTCTTGATAGGGTTTCCTTCTTACCGGTCTCTTGTGTTAGTTTGGAGACCGGGTTATAGGATTGGTAGCCGTACTATCAAGAGGGGCTCTCGAGTGAGTAACTTAACCGCATCGTTCGAAGAGAGCTCAAACCTTTGCATATTTGCCATCATCTTTCTTGGTTCTTATTTGGCTTTTATCCATGTGAGGTTTTAGAGCTTGTGGTTAATTCCATGACAAGCTCTAACTCATCAAAAAGGGATTTTGCATGAAACACTCATTGTGTTTTTGGTGTTTGGAGGTTTTACCGGTTCGACTTTGAAGAGAGGTCAAACCTCTCATCATTTGGTTTTATCCTCCCTTGTTGGACTATGATGTTTCTATGCATATACTTGTAGAGCTCGTTGTTGTGATTCCAACGAGCCCAAGATCATCAAAAACGGAGTCCGGATGCTCAAGTTATGGTCGTTTTCGTGTTGGTGTTTCTGCCAGTTTTTGGTGGCCGGAGTCTCCGGCCCGAGACGCAAAGTCTCCAGCCCAACTCCGGCCTGGCACCTGCTTAGTCCGTCCTGAGGCCCCCGAATGACCCCGGGGCACCGGAGACTCCGGCCCAGGGGCGGAGACTCCGGCCCTGGAGTCACTTAGGGCGGAGACTCCGGTCCTCTAGGCCGGAGACTCCGGCCCTAGTGCCCAGCAACGGCTAGTTTTCGTGGGGGACCTATAAAAGGCCCCCTTCTTCCTCCTTGGGCTGGTTGGCTTCCTATTCTATCTCTCAATCCCTCCAATGATTCTTGCATCTTCTTGAGGGAAAAGAGAGAGGAGATCTAGATCTATCTTTCCACCAATCAAAATCTCCTCTAAGTGAGGGGAACCATTGGGATCTAGATCTTGGAGTTCATTTGTTGATTTCCTTTGTTCTTCCTCTTATATCTCTCCATAGCATTAGTTGCTTTGGTAGGATTTGAGTAAGAAGGATTTGAGCACTTTGTGTGCTCTTGCCATTGCATTTGGTGCATCGGTTTGAGTTCTCCTCGGAGATTCGGTAAGTGGAAGTTGTGAGCTTATTACTCTTGGGTTCTTGGAACCCTAGACGGCTTAGTGGCCTTTGTGGCATATACTTGGGGCCTCCAATTAAGTTGTGGAGATTCCCCAACCTTTGTGGTGCCTTTGTGGCAATTCTTGGGAGCCTCCAATTAAGTTGTGGAGATTGCCCCAAGCTTGTACGGGTTCGGTGACCGCCCTCAAGTGTTCCATAGTGGATCGTGGCATCTTGCTTTGTGCGAGGGCGCGAGGAGAATAAGGTGAGCCTTTGTGGCGTTTGGTGTGTAGCGTGCCTCCGCATCTTGAGGTGAGCCTTTGTGGCATTTGGTGAGCATTGTGCTACCACATCTCAAGGTGAGGCCTTTGTGGCGTTCGGAGTGCATTAAGCCGCCACACCTCTCCAACGGAGACTAGCTTCCTTTGGAAGTGAACTTCGGGATACATCTTCGTCTCCTTCGTGCCTCGGTAACTCTTATCCGAGCTCCACTACTTATGCACTTCATTTGTGATAGCCATCGTGCTTGAAGTTATATACCTTGCTACTTGTCTTGCTTAACATAAGTTGTTGGTACACATAGGTGAGCCTAGTTTATTAGGTTTTGTAAGCTTGTCAAATTAAACATTAGTTTATTTCCGCATTTGTACAAGCCTTTCGTAAAAGTTTTAATCGCCTATTCACCCCCCCCTCTAGGCGACATCTGTGTCCTTTCACCCTATCAATCTCATATCAAATTACATGAACAATCTCATCCAACCCCTACCATCCCCTCACCTACAGCGGGGGAATTACTCACACATGGATGGGGGAGTCATGGATGGTCGATGGAGGAGCATCGGTGGTGATGGTGATGAAGATCTCCTCTGAATCCCCGTCCCGGCAGGGTGCCAGAATGGAGTTTCTGGTTCCGAATCGCGGTTTCTGATGGCGGCGGCGCAGCGGAAGTCTATCTGGGAAAAACGTCGTCTCCCTGATATTATGTCGTCAGAGGGTATATGTAGGTGAGAGGGGAGGCCGAGAGGGCTGCTGGGGCCTCCTCACGCCAGGGTGGCGCGGCCAGGGCTGGGCCGCGCCACCAGTGTGTGAGGAGCCCTCAGGCCTCCTCTTCGTCCTGTCTTCTGGATCCGTGGGTCTTCTGGTGAAATAGGATTTTTGATGATTTTTCCCGAATTTTTACTGAAAGTTGGATTTCTGCACAAAAATGAGACAACAGAGCAATTCTGCTGAAAACAGCGTCAGTCTGTGTTAGTTGCATTCAAAACACACAAATTAGAGGAGAAACAATAGCAAAAGTGTTCAGGAAAGTAGATACGTTTTGGATGTATCACCCTGCGCCTCAGAGCTCATGACGGGGTCGGCACCGGCGACGACGTTGGATGATTCCTGAGACAAGTAGTTGAAGAAAGAGTCGGAAAACAAAAAACCCCAAATCCCTGAAAACGAAAAATAAGTCGATAAAACAAACGAAAAAATAAGGCGATAAGATGCCCCTATGACCGGCACAGGGACCTTCCTCGTCATGAGGGAGCGCGGCACTATCTGTGCCAGCAGCTAAGAGTAAATTGCCGCGCGTGGCGATTCACGGGGCCTTCCTCGTCGTTGAGGGAAGCTGGACCCTCACGGACGTGAAAACGTCGACGCTTAAGAGAGCCCAGAGACCGTCGACACCTCGTTAAGGGTTGCTCACGAGGTGAAGGGCCTGGCGCGGACCTCCGGATCTACGTCAATAATCCTGCCGCATTTGGCCTTCCTCGATAGAGGGAAATCTTCCCGCGGATGCATTGT
This sequence comes from Dactylis glomerata, assembly GCA_007115705.1. Lineage (NCBI taxonomy): Eukaryota > Viridiplantae > Streptophyta > Magnoliopsida > Poales > Poaceae > Dactylis > Dactylis glomerata. The sequence goes on from QXEO01001007.1 coordinate 17,569, forward strand.
GCATCAACGCGTCCTTGCACCCTCGTGGGGGTTGCTCACGGGGTGCTGGTCTTCAGTAATCCTGCCATGTTTGGCCTTCCTTGAGCGAGGGGAAATCTTCCTGCGGATGCTTTGTGCATCGATAAATCCTTGCTCCCTCGTGAAGGTTGCTCACAAGGCGCTGGTCCTTAGCGGGTGCCTTGGGCACACCTTGGACTTTTCTTGAAGATTTTTTATTTCCCAGTGTACTTCGCGAGGAACTAAGCACCATGGGCACGTGGAGGTGATCGATAACGGGCCGTCGCCCTTGATCAGAGCTCAGTCCCTTCGGGTTTGTCGGGCTTGCAGTTTTCCGGGAAAATAAATGGACTTCATGCCATTTCAGTATCATGCCGAAGTAGAGGCGCTATCATGCGCTTTAACTTAATATCAGTGCTGAAGAGCAGTTTGAGCTGATACAAAGTGCCGTGACAACGGCCTCATCTCCTCGTGAGGAACCTATGGGTAGAACTTTCGCATATGAGCTATGTTCCACGGGTTCCCCACCGGTTCGCCTTCCACGGTCTCCAGCCGCGCCGAGCCCGGCCTGGCGATGTGCGTCACCTTGAAGGGGCCTTCCCACATTGGAGACAGCTTGTGCAGGCCCTCGTGAGACAGTATTCTCCTCAGCACCAGATCACCGACCTCCAGAGTCCTTGCACGAACATGGCAGCTATGGTAGCGGCGTAGCCCTTGCTGGTACCCTCGCGGCGCGAAGCGCCGCTTGGCACCGAGCTTCTTCGAGCTGGAGGAGGCGGTCCTTGATGAGGTCCTCTTGGCGAATCTCGTCGAAGGCGAGCACTCTTGGCAACCCGAACTTGACGTCGATGGGAAGAACAGCCTCCGCCCCATAGACCAAGAAGAAAGGAGTCTCCCTAGTGGGCTTGGTGGCCGTAGTCCGAATGGACCACAGGATGGATTGGAGGTTGTCTAACCATTTTTTGCCACAGGCTTCAAGTTTGGCGTTGAAGCTCCTCGTTTTAAGCCCTTTGAGGACTTCGGCATTGGCACGCTCGGCCTGACCGTTGCTTCAGGGATAGGCGACTGAGGCGAAACAGATCTTGATGCCGGCCGATGCGCAGTACTCCCAGAACAGCCCGCTGGTGAACTGGCTACCGTTATCGGTGATTCTGCGGTTGGGCACACCAAAATGGCAGACCAGCCTACGGATGAACTTGACTGCGGACCTGGCCGGAATGGTGCACACCGGCTCCACCTCCACCCACTTGGTGAACTTGTCGATGTCGATGTAGAGGTAGCGGTAGCCCCCTTGCGCTCTAGGGAATGGACCAAGGATGTCCAGCCCCCAGACAGCAAAAGGCCAAGTGAGTGGGATGGTTTGCAGCTCCTACGTCGGCTGATGAATCTGCTTGCCGTGGAATTGGCATGCCTCGCACCTCTTGACCATCTTAGCTGCGTCCTCGCGAGCTGACGGCCAATAGAAACCGCTTCGGTACGCCTTTGCAGCGAGAGTTGAAGTAGAAGCGTGATGCCCACACTCACCGGCGTGGATATCCCGGAGAAGCTCTTGGCCCTGGTGAGTAGATATGCACTTCAGAGCGACGCCATTTGGGCGACGCCGGTTGATACGTCTCCAACGTATCTATAATTTTGGATGCTCCATGCTTGTTTTTACACCATTTGCCTATTGTTTCGTTACACTTCCTGGCACTTTTATGCATTTTTCGGAACTAACCTATTAACGAGTTGCCACAGTGCCAGTTCCCTGTTTTCTGCTGTTTTTGTGTTTCAGAAGTGATACATAGGAAATATTCTCGGAATTGGACGAAACAAGTTCCTGAAGTCTTATTTTACCCAGAAGCTTCCAGAGATCCGAAGGAGAGTAGGAGGGGGGCCACCAGGGCCCCACACGCCAGGGCGGCGCGGCCAGGGCCCTGGCCGCGCAAGCCTGGCGTGAGGGCACCTGGCTCCTCCTCTGACATCGCCCCTTCGCCTATAAAGACCCCCCGACGGAAAAAACCTAAGTACCCGATCACTTTTCCAGAATACATCGCGATCCGCCGCCGCCGTCGACCCAAAGATCGGGAGGGTCCAGAAGCTCTTCCCGGCACCCTGCCGGAGAGGGGAATCACCACCGGAGGTCTTCTTCATCGCCATGCTTGCCTCCGGAGCGATGAGTGAGTAGTCTACCTTGGACTATGGGTCCATAGCAGTAGCTAGATGGTTGTCTTCTCCACCATGTGCTTCATGTTTAGATCTCATGAGCTGCCCTACATGATTGAGATCACCGTTATGTAATTCTACATGTTTGGTTTGTTGGGATCCGATGAATATTGGTGTTTATGATTGAGTTGTTGTACTGAATATTATCTTATGTTATCTCTATGTTGTTTATGATCTTGCATGCTCTCCGTTGTTAGTAGCTATCTTGGCCGAGTAGTTGCTAGTGACTCCAAGAGGGGGTATTTATGCTCGATAGTGGGTTCATGCCTCTGCTTAACCTGGGGGAGTGACAGAAACCTCTAAGGTTGTAGATGTGTTGTTGCTACTAGGGAGAAAACAACATTCATATGCTCAAGGGCATATGCTTTGTTTACATTACACACTTTGCTTAATGCAATTATCTGTTGTTCGCAACTTAATACTCATGGGGTGTTCGGATTGATATCCCCGGGAGTGGATTATTAGTCATAGATGCAGTTGGATGGCGGTCTATGTATTTTGTTGTAATGCCCAGAGTAAATCTCATAGTGATCTTCTTGACATGTCACGTTTATCTTTATTCTATCAATTGCCCAACTGTAATTTGTTTACCCAGCATGTGTTATTTATCTTATGGAGAGACACCACTAGTGAACTGTGGACCCCGGTCCTATTTCCATCATATTGCTATTACCTGTTTACTTTACTCGCACTGTTTACTTTATTCGCATACTCTACTATTTTCCACTCGATACACTCATAACCTTTGTTTCAAGCAAACCGGTGAGATTGACAACCTCATCGCAAGTTGGGAACAAAGTACTTGGTTGTGTGTGTGCAGGTTCCGCGTTGCAGCTAGCAAGCAAAGCTTGGACGAGGCGCCATACATAAATTGTCCGAAGCTGTCGCAAACTAGCAAGCATCACCTTCAGTCGTCGCTGTCTGCTTTTCTCCTGAACGATATTAAACCTTGGTTTCTTAACTGAGGGAAAATCTACTGCTATACTCATCATACCTTCCTCTTGGGGTTCCCAATGGGCTGGTCATTCACCACGCACAAGGACTGTCTGCTACACGTCTTTAAACGCCAGCAGCCTATTTTCTGGCGCCGTTGCCAGGGAAGAGTGGAAGACTTCTGCGAGGGGAGTTTTTTGCACACACATCCTTTACTTTGTTTTATTGTTTTGCTTTACTTTATTTATTTTACCTGCATTGCTTTATACCAAAAACCCAAAAAAATTAGAATCCTTGGTAGTTGTTTTTACTTGTTTACTTTTGTTTTGCTGAAATGGCCAATCCTGAAAACACCAAGTTGTGTGACTTTACTAGCACGAACAATAGTGATTTTATCTGCACTCCTATTAAGCCACCTGCTCCTACTGCAAACTTTTATGAGATTAAGCCTGCTTTGTTGAACCTTGTTATGAAAGAGCAATTTTCTGGTGCTAGTACTGAAGATGCTGCAGCTCATCTCAACAATTTTGTTGAGCTATGTGAGATGCAGAAATATAAGGATGTTGATAGTGATATTATTAAGCTCAAGTTGTTTCCTTTTTCTTTGAGAGGAAAAGCTAAAGATTGGTTGCTGTCTTTGACTAAGAATAGTATTGATTCATGGGCTAAGTGTAAGGATGCTTTTATTGGTAGATACTATCCTCCTGCTAAGATTATATCCTTGCATAGCAATATTATGAAGTTTACTCAGTTTGATAATGAACATGTTGCTCAAGCTTGGGAAAGAATGAAATCTATGATAAAGAATTGCCCCAATCATGGACTGACTACTTGGATGATTATCCAAACTTTTTATGCAGGACTGAATTTTTCTTCGAAGAACCTATTGGATTCAGCTGCTGGAGGCACTTTTATGTCCCTTACCTTAGGCGCCACAACAAAGCTACTTGACAACATGATGGTAAATTATTCCGAATGGCACACCGAGAGAGCTCCACAAGGTAAGAAGGTAAATTCTGTTGAGGAAACCTCTTCCTTGAGTGATAAGATTGATACAATTATGGCTATGCTTGCTAATGATAGGACTCATGTTGATCCTAATAATGTTCCTTTGGCCTCTCTGGTTGCTCAAGAAGAGCATGTTGATGTGAATTTCATTAGAAACAATAATTTTAACAACAATGCTTATAGGAACAATTTTGCAGGTAACAATTATAGGCCGTTTCCTTCTAATGGTGATAATAGCTATCTTGGTAGACCTAAAATGCCTAGTGAAGAAAGACTTTTTGAACTTGAAAAGGCTACCAAGAATTTTATGCAAGTGCAATATGAGCAGAACAGGGCTTTCACCAAGATTATGGAGGAGCAATCAGCTCTGTTGAGGACTATTAGTCATCAACTTGAAAATTTAAACAAGGCTATTCCTGAATTGCAGGCTAAGGTTTCCAAAGCTGAAACCGATATTTCATTATTGTCTAATGTGCAATCTTCTTTGGTTAATAGAATGTCCGCTAAGCCTGATCCTTTTGCTACCGCTAATGCTATTCAAGTTGGAATTGATGAAAATATTAGATTGTTAGCGGAACTGCATGCCAGGTGGGAAAGAGAAGATGAGATGGCTAGAGAGATGAAGGTATGTACCATTACTACCTCTAATGATGTTGCTCCTAATGCTAGCAATCCTCTTACTTTGATTGGTGTAGAGAAAACTTCCACTCCTTGTGTTAAAAAGCCTAAAACTGCCAAGACTTTTTCTCAAAAGAGTGCTGAAATTTTTCGGAGTGTGGGAGATGATAGCTCTATTTCCTTTAATGATTTTGATGTTGATGGCTGCAATATATCTGAAGTTATTTTGTTCTTGCAAAAGCTTGCTTTGACTACCAATGCTAGTTCTTTAAATATTGCTTTTACTAAGCATATTACCAATGCTCTCATGAAAATTAGGGATGAAAAGTTGAAGCAAAAAGCCTCTGTTCCCAAGAAGTTAGAAGATGGTTGGGAACCCATCATTGATATGCAAGTTAATGGTTATGATTGCCATGCTTTATGTGATCTAGGTGCTAGTATTTCTATCATGCCTAGAAAGATTTATGACATGCTTGATTTACCACCGCTTGAAAAGTGTTATTTTGATGTTCCTAATGCTGATGTTGCTAAGAAGAAACCTTTGGGAAGGATTAATGATGTTCTTATTGTGGTTAACAATAACCTTGTTCCCGTTTATTTTCTTGTTATGGACGTTGAATGGCATGCTTCATGTCCTATTATTTTGGGAAGACCCTTTCTTCGAACTGTAGGTGCCATCATTGATATGAGGGAAGGCACTATCAAATATCAATTCCAACTAAAGAAAGGTATGGAACACTTCCCTAGGAAAAGAAATAAATTACTTTTTGACTCTATTCTTAGAGCAAATTATGAGCTTGATGCTTCATCACTTGATGATACTTGATTCGCAATTTTCTGCGCCTAGCTCAAAGGCGTTAAAGAAAAGCACTCTTGGGAGATAACCCAATGTTTATTTTCAGTACTTTTTCTTTTATTTGAGTCTTGGAAGTCATTACTACTGTAATGACCGCTCCTTATCTTGTTTATTTTGTTTTTGTGCCAAGAGAAGCCTCTAATTCGAGCGAGGTAAAGATTTGGGGATGTTGCTGTCCTGAAACTGTTTTTGGTGCTGCACCGTAAAAATTCGTATAAATTCTCTGTATATCTTTTGGACCTGAGATTTCTTGTGCATATGCCCCAGGTTATATCCAAACTTTTGTTAGTTGAATACTTTTTGATTTGAGCAACAGAAAACCCCTCAAAAATTCGACCTTTGTCAGCTGTTCAGTTTTGACAGATTTCTGCCAATATTTGTGTTTGCCACTTTATCGCTTTCTTTTGAGTTCTTTTGATCACGGAACTTTTGGGGAGGTTGCTACAGTAATATTTTCTATATATGTGGTGGTTTTGAATTTAAACCTGAAGCAAAAAGAGGGTTGATTATATGTTATGCCTACACTAATGTTGCTAATAGAATTGTGTTTAGTTTTGTATGAAGGAAGTTTTCAAGTGTAGGGATTGGAGAATGATGAGATGAGTTGAAGAATGGACAAAAGCTCAAGCTTGGGGATGCCCATGCATCACCCCAAGAAATATCCAAGAAGTACAAGCGTCAAAGCTTGGGGATGCCCCCGAGGCACCCCTTCTTCATCGGCAAAAATCAGGTCACCTTTCAAGACACTATATTTTTATTGCTTCATGCACTATGTGTTTTTCTTGGAGCGTCGGTTGTTTTAGTTTTCTTAGTTGGTTTAGTTTGTTTGTTTGCTGCAATAAATGGTTGGACCCCAACAAATTTCTTTTGGAGAAGTACTCGTTTTCATTTGCAAAGAACGCTCTAGTATTCACTCTTATTAAAAATCGAGTGTTCTCATTTTCTGCTACTGCTTTTGGTTTTCGTTTTTGCCTTGATTTGCATTCAGACCTTGTCATATCTTTTCATCAAGGTGTATTTTTGCCTCTGATCTTTATTGGTTTTCATCAAAAGAGGTGTCTTTAAAAATTTCAAATGGTGTTGGAAAAGAGAAAAAGCTTTGTGCAAAATAGTGGTACAAGAAGGAGCTTGTGTAGACTGCGGCTTAGGCTTTTTCATGTCATGCTTGATGACTTTTTGATAGTATGCTTAGTGGTTTTGCTGTACCATGACTTGTCTCAAATAACTGAGATTGCTTAATGAGCCTTTGAAAAAATCATGCGTTGTTTTTATTGTTTGGAAGCATTATTTTGGTTTTCTCCTTGATGCTTTATTTGGGTTGACTTGGCGCATGCTCACACATGTTAGACTCTTACAAAGTCACCAATAGCCTCTATGATCATTTAGTTTTTGACTTTTGATGCCATCTTATGCTTCTTTTAATGTCGCTTTGTCGCTTTGCATGATTATGGCCATTATTGCTCTCTTAGTTGGTCGCTCCCAGTCTTTTGCTAGCCCTCGCCTTGTACTGAGTATGAGCTCTACTCGTGCATCCAACTCCTAAAAGCCAAAGTTTTCCAAAGTGTCCACCATACATACCTACTAGCAATTTGCTATTCCAAGTAAATTTGACTTGCTTTTATTTTCTCTTCAAAATAAACTCTTACCAGTGTTATGCGAAATTCGGTCAGTAAAGCTCTCACGAACCGGAAGGCACACTTTACTTTTTCCTGTTCTTAAAAATTTGACATTGTGGTCTCTTATGTTGAGTTGTTATGCTTGCAAGTTGTAAGTTGGATTCTAGCCCAGCCATGCTGTCATGGGGCAAGCTTTCACATTGCACTTCTTATTTGAGTTGATATCGTGATCTTTTGTTTATGGATACCCGCGGTGTGAAATGAATTGGGAATCTTGTGGGGATCATGGAGTTTGTATATGTGTTAGGGAAACGTCGGGCCGCCAATCTAAGCCATGCATAATTCATGGTGGAAATTTGCAGCATACCCATGGTGAACATACGACGACGCATCTCACAATAAAAAGCTAAACAAATGGCAAATAAAAGAGATGTCGAGGTGTTCATTGTCTGCTTGTCCTGTCATTTTGGTGTGGGCTTGTTCCATGTCATTGGGCACGGAGGTACCCCATTGGCGGTTCTCAATGATATGCATATACTTACAATGACAAGAGCCTTGCTTGGGACTCTAAGTAAAGTAGCATGAGGTTTGGGTACTCATATTTACGGGGCACGGGGTTTTCAACTTATGATTTGTCAAGCATATGCATCATAATTGTTCTCGCATTAACTTTAACCATTCAAGATGCTTATGATGGGGGCAATGAGAGCTCAAAGCCGGTAAGTACCATAATTTTTGAAGGTTATAAAACTTGCAATCACTGCTTCCCTCTGCGAAGGGCCTTTCTTCTACTTTTATGTTGAGTCACCACCTTCTTTCTTTATGCACCATTAAGAGAGCATAGTTGTCATTCTTAGTGTGATATGCATTGTCCCAAAGTTCATTGATTGATTCATATTGTTGGTTTCACTTGTTCTTAAATTATTTGTATCTAGTCGCCCTCTTAAACTTTGAGGTGTCCTATGCATTTATGTTTTGCTCTCTTTGAAGGACAAGCTGAAAACCATTTGTATGTTTTTCCTTATGATTTGAACACACGTTTGACTTTCATTGTTTCATTTTCATGATCTTTTGTTTGTGTTCATTTGCATGTTTACAACATGGTTGCTAAGTTCTTATTGTCAAGATTATATCTTCATGCCCATATTTTAAGTTCTTATGATCCCAGCTCACAAATGCTTACATACATGATCAAGATTGTGTAGGTGCATGTCACCTCAAAAATTATTCTTTTGTTATCACTTACCTACTCGAGGACGAGCAGGAGTTAAGCTTGGGGATGCTTGATATGTCTCCAACGTATCTATAATTTTTGATGCTCCATGCTTATTTTTACACCATTTGCCTATTGTTTCGTTACACTTCGTGGCACTTTTATGCATTTTCCGGAACTAACCTATTAACGAGTTGCCACAGTGCCAGTTCCCTGTTTTCTGCTGTTTTTGTGTTTCAGAAGTGATACACAGGAAATATTCTTGGAATTGGACGAAACAAGTTCCTGAAGTCTTATTTTACCCGGAAGCTTCCAGAGATCCGAAGGAGAGTAGGAGGGGGGCCACCAGGGCCCCACACGCCAGGGCGGCGTGGCCAGGGCCCTGGCCGCGCGAGCCTGGCATGAGGGCGCCTGGCTCCTCCTCTGACATCGCCCCTTCGCCTATAAAGACCCCCCGACGGAAAAAACCTAAGTACCCGATCACTTTTCCAGAATACATCGCGATCCACCGCCGCCGTCGACCCGAAGATCGGGAGGGTCCAGAAGCTCTTCCCGGCACCCTGCCGGAGAGGGGAATCGCCACTGGAGGTCTTCTTCATCACCATGCTTGCCTCCGGAGCGATGAGTGAGTAGTCTACCTTGGACTATGGGTCCATAGCAGTAGCTAGATGGTTGTCTTCTCCACCATGTGCTTCATGTTTAGATCTCATGAGCTGCCCTACATGATTGAGATCACCGTTATGTAATTCTACATGTTTGGTTTGTTGGGATCCGATGAATATTGGTGTTTATGATTGAGTTGTTGTACTGAATATTATCTTATGTTATCTCTATGTTGTTTATGATCTTGCATGCTCTCCGTTGTTAGTAGCTATCTTGGCCGAGTAGTTGCTAGTGACTCCAAGAGGGGGTATTTATGCTCGATAGTGGGTTCATGCCTCTGCTTAACCTGGGGGAGTGACAGAAACCTCTAAGGTTGTAGATGTGCTGTTGCTACTAGGGAGAAAACAACATTCATATGCTCAAGGGCATATGCTTTGTTTACATTACACACTTTGCTTAATGCAATTATCTGTTGTTCGCAACTTAATACTCATGGGGTGTTCGGATTGATATCCCGGGAGTGGATTATTAGTCATAGATGCAGTTGGATGGCGGTCTATGTATTTTGTTGTAATGCCCAGAGTAAATCTCATAGTGATCTTCTTGACATATCACGTTTATCTTTATTCTATCAATTGCCCAACTGTAATTTGTTTACCCAGTATGTATTATTTATCTTATGGAGAGACACCACTAGTGAACTGTGGACCCCGGTCCTATTTCCATCATATTGCTATTACCTGTTTACTTTACTCGCACTATTTACTTTATTCGCATACTCTACTATTTCCACTCGATACACTCATAACCTTTGTTTCAAGCAAACCGGTGAGATTGACAACCTCATCGCAAGTTGGGAACAAAGTACTTGGTTGTGTGTGTGCAGGTTCCGCGTTGCAGCTAGCAAGCAAAGCTTGGACGAGGCGCCATACATAAATTGTCCGAAGCTGTCGCAAACTAGCAAGCATCACCTTCAGTCGTCGCTGTCTGCTTTTCTCCTGAATGATATTAAACCTTGGTTTCTTAACTGAGGGAAATCTGCTGCTATACTCATCATACCTTCCTCTTGGGGTTCCCAACGGCTAGTCATTCACCACGGACAAGGACTGTCTGCTACACGTCTTTAAACGCCAGCACCGGTACAAGTCACCGTCCTTGACACAGTATCCCGAAGCTTGGGGGTACTATCCTCTCGGCCTCTGATTCGTCTTTCGGGAGCCTGCTGCTGACGAGGAAGGCCTTGAGCTCGAGTATCCAATCCACTCCCTCCTGCCGTGCCAATGCCAGAAGGACGCGGTCACCTGAAGGAGGCCCGCAATCCGGAGCCCCCCTGCTCCGGTGGCGGTGGCAAGGCAGGCGGAGGGTCGGATCCTGCGGATGTTGGAGAAGCGGATGGCTTGAAGAGGCGCTCCTCAAAGATGTCGGCAGGTTGTGCCAGGCGATGAGAGGCATGCTTGGCGATTTCATCCGCTTCCACATTTTCTCCTCTTGGAATGTGCTTCAGCTCCAATCCTTGGAAGCATTTTTTCCATCTTTTGAAGCTCCTCAAGATAAGCTGCCATGTGCTCATCCTTGTTTGAGAAGTTCACGACCAGCTGTGAATCTCCTTTGACAATGAAGACGCTTGATGCCCAACGCGTTCGCCACCTTTGGCCGGCGAGCAGCCCTTCATATTCCGCGATGTTGTTGGAGACCTTGTGCTCTGGTTTTAAAGCAGAGCTAGACGGCGTAGAAAGCTTGTCCCAGAGGCAGAGGTGAGGACGGCTCTAGCCCCCGCGCCGGGAAGGTTGAAGGCGCCATCGAAGTGCATGACCCAGAGGCCCAAGGCTTCTTCTCCCGGAAGCACTGACTCCACCTCTGGATGCTCGTCGGCAAATGGATCAGTCCATTCGGCTGTGAATTCGGCCAGTGCTTTGCTCTTGATCACCTTGGTGGTTTCGAAGGAGATCTCGAAGGGCTGAAGCTCCACGGCGCACTCTGCCACCCGCCCGGTTGACGTTGGGTTGCGTAGAATGGTCTCAAGGGGCCGATTCAGTGACCACCTTGATCGGGTGACCCTGGAAGTAATGTCGTAGTTTCCTCGAAGCGATCAGCAGAGTGTAGAGCAGCTTTTTGCTGCATGGGTGTAGCGCTCCCACGCGTCGCGTAGCACCGTGTTGATGAAGTACACAGGTTTTGCACCTTGGCGGGCCCTTGGGAGTTTTCTCCTCATGAGGTTCAGGAGAGTTGCTCTGTGAGAGCGGCTCAGTCGGCGAAATTGCAGCAAGGAGCTCCTCTTATGGAACAGAAGAAACATGCCGCTTTTTCCTCAGGAGGAGCCCTCGGGCAAGGAGGATCGATTCCCTCTTTGGCGATTACCTTGGCGTCCCGCTCCGCGACAAGTATAGCGCTTGCAGTTTCTCGGAGTTGCTGCGATGTAAAGCAGCAAGGGCTTGCGGAACGTTGGGGCAACCATGATGGCTGTGGGGCTGAGGTACCTCTTCAGCTCGACGAAGGCCTTGTCAGCTTCCGGAGTCCACTCGAACTTCCCAGTGCGCTTCATGAGCTTGAAGAAGGGTAAGGCCTTCTCCCCACTCCTTGCGATGAAGCGCCCCAGGGCTGCCATGCATCCCGTGAGGCGCTTGCATCTTTGAGATTGCGCGGAGGACGCATTTCTTCGATGGCCTTGACTTTGTCAGGGTTTGCCTCTATCCCACGATGAGACACGAGGAACCCCAATAACTTTCCGACGGTACGCCAAAGGCGCACTTGGCGGGGGTTGAGCTTGATATTACCTTCCTCAGGTTGACGAAGGTTTCCTCCAAATCCTCGAGATGAAGTGTGTGACTCTCGCGAGTCTTGACGATGATGTCGTCGACGTAAGCTTCCGCATTTCTCCATCTGAGCCCCCAAGGCCTTA
>QXEO01001008.1:0-194359 GCA_007115705.1 Dactylis glomerata
GTCGTGGCCACGTTTCTACTTCTCCTACCTTCGTCGGAAGTGCAGGTATCTAGCTTCTGCTCTGTACTACCGTTGAATTTGAAGTGCCGCCATGGCCTGTTGGAGTGATTTCAGTTTGTTTCTTTTTTCCATTATTGTTACAGTTTCGCCAGGCAAGCCAATGAGCCATGGTACAATTGCATACCAAGATGAATCAACCAGTGGTGTAGCCAGAGGATGGATTTGGAGGAGAAGGTGGCCAATTTAGGTGATTGAATTGGCCCGTAAAACCTGAGATATCAAGCTGAAGCGTAATGTGAAGGAAGAAAAGAAGAATCAGAGCTTATTCGCAAGGAGAAGTTGATACTTGAGACAGATCTTGCCGTATTTGATCAAGTGGTAGAAAATCTAGAACATGAACTTCAAGTGATGGGAGAGGCAAAAGAGAGATTCATCTGGGCAGTTTTATTAGGTGTCATCCCTGTCCTAGCAGTTATGTGGTTGTGGTAGATGATTTAGATAGTATAGAATGTTTATTCAGTAGATGGCTCTAACCACTGTATTTTGGTGTGGCTCTAACCACTGTAGGTTTGTCGTACAATTTCCTAGTTGTGCTAAGTAATGCGCGCGATAATTTTCATGCATGAAAATCTTATAAAAGTGAAGGGATCCCAAAAGTGAAAGCATGTACAGCCTCTCGGATCAATACATATCAATCTTCCCAATCAAGTTGGATAGAATTCAAATCATAATAATTCAGATGTACATGGACAATCGAGAAAAGTGGAGAAGCTTTTTTTGACACGGAGGGTAGTAGTTTTGAACAATTTTTCCCAAATTGAAATGAAAAATACAAATTTATCATAATTTATCCAATTTGCGACGTCGAACACGGCTGAGGGGATGGATCTGCGCATCCTCAGGTAGATCCAGCCCCTCAACTCGGGACATGGAGGCGGGCTGGATCTGCGCCGTCGCAGCGATGTTGTGGATGATGGCTTCATCGTCTTGTCATCGATGACACAGTCGACACGGCCGCCGTCTTGTGTCCATCAGCAACAGATCTGAGGAGGGCAACGGAAGTGAGACATCGGTAGGCTCCGACATGGAAGGCTGGAATCGCGCCATCGCAGCGATGTTGTAGTCGCAGCGATGTTGTAGGCGATGGCTTCAAGATGATCGCTGAGCACTGTGTGGACACGGCCGCCGTCTTGGTGTCCATCAGCAACAGATCTACGAGGGTAACGGAAGTGAGACATCTGCAGGCTCCGACATTGAAGGCTAGATCTGCGCCGTCGCAGCGATGTTTATGTAGGTCCCAGCGATGTGTGTAGGCGATGCTTCAAGACGATCGCTGAGCACTGTCGACACGGCCACCGTCTGGTGTTCTTCATCATCAACAGATCTGAGAAGATAAACAAAAGTGAGACAGAGAGGACATTTCAACTATTTCTGAGGGGTTAGATCCTCACCGTCACGCTTAGATCCACGCCGCCGCACGGTTAGATCCGCGCCGCCGCACGCAACGGTTAGATCCGCGCCGGCACTTCTAGATCCACGCCGGAACTCTTAGATCCACGCCGCCGCACGGTTAGATCCGCGCCGCCGCACGCGACGGTTAGATCCACGCCGCCGCACGCACGGTTAGATCCGCGCCGCCGCACGCACGCACCACGCACGCTGCAGATCCGCGCCGCCGCGACCGCCAGAGTAAGAGAGGAAGATGCGACTGGAATATGCGACTGCCAGGTTGGTAGGTATGTGCTCTGCAGATCCGCGCCGCCGCGTACGCCAGGGTTGACAGGTCGTCCGATCATAAATGATCCAATGGTGCAAGCGTGCGTTGAGCTATCAACCAACCAAGATTCATGTGAAATACATCTCGACCATCAGAGATCAGCCAGTGAGTACAAGGAGGAAAACTGAGTAGAACTAAGAGGGGGAAAGTGAGGAAATGTTATCGAAGGGCAAAACTGAGTAGGACGAATAAAACAAGTTGGACCCGGAGGGGGAAAAACTGAGTAAAACTAAGTAAACAGGGGCACCCAAATAATAAAGGGAGTAAGGGAAATTGAAGCTTTTGGCATAAAAATTGTTAGATTGTGTTATTGAACAATATAGTACATTTTGGCCGACGTGATATTGTTTGCAATTCAAAGATACACAGTGTGATGAATTTGGACTCATTTGACAAAGTTTTAAGCATTGTGGGCATTTGGGAGGTGTGTTGAGTAGAAAGCCCTGCATCTTCATAGCTAGTAGCTCATGGACTAGGAAGTGGTTTTGGGAAAGGGAAAACTCATATCTCTATATATCCTTTTCCATTATTATTTTCTAGGTTGTAGGTAACATAACAAGACTCCATGGGAAGGTTCACATGTTTTGAATTATTATGAATTAAAATAAACCAAAACTATATTTTTTGAGTTTAGTCACTAAGAGGGAAAAGTGAGGAAACCTCAAGCGATGAACTATAGCTAGTAGCTCATGGACTAGGAACTTATTCAAGCAAATAACCATATATTCCCTACATTATTGTGATTATATCAACAATACAAACTGGGAACGTCACACTAGTTCGAATTCAATACAAAGGGATCCCCAACACAATTGTTCATACAAATTCAAATTAATTGTTCAAAATAAAATCTTTCTCTTGCTCCTGGTGTGACTCGCTGGGTCCACCACCTTACTTACTCCGGGTAACCCTACAGGGATATTACCGGTGGTTACCTTCCTTTTGCCATCTTTCTTGTTCTCTCTTCTTCTCTTCGGGTTGTGCCAAGACAGAGACAACCATATCATACGAAGCTTGTGCTCTTTCTTCTAATGCATTTTCTTCAATGCTTCAAGCAGCTGTCGATCCATTGCTTCCAAGGCCTCTCGATCCATCTGTCCTCTGCTCTCGATCCATCGGTTCAAGCAGCTCTCGATCCATCTGTTCCCTGTGCTCTCGATTCATCGGTTCAAGCAGCTCTCGATCCATCTGTTCCCTCTGCTCTCGATCCATTGGTTCAAGCAGCTCTCGATCCATCTGTTCCCTCTGCTCTCGATCCATCAGTTCAAGCAGCTCTTGATCCATCGGTTCAAGCAGCTCTCGATCCATCGGTTCAATCGCTCTGGCATCCATCGGGTTCAAGCACTCATGATCCATTGCTTCAATCTCCTCATGATCCATTGCTTCAATCTCCTCATGTTGAATTGCTTCTTCATTCTCCTCTGCATTGCTGCTGCTCCTGCCTGATCTTCCATTCCAAAAGCTGGTCAACTGGATTTTTACAAAGCTAGCAATGTGTCCAGGGATTCCACAACGTTTGCACTTACGTCGTCGATCGGTGGACACACCTCTGCACTAGCTCTGATCCTAGTTCTTCCTCGCCTACCTGCCGGTCTAGTCAAAAACTGAGAGTACAGTTTGAAGCCTGGATCGACTTTCATCCAGGTCTTTTCCCAACAAGGTAGGAAACATTCATAGCATATGCAGCCCTAATTTGGCAACAGAGAAATACTCTGACACATACTGATCACTTCACCTTCTGCACCCTATAACACTCATGAAAAACAATGCGTGTATGCAGGGTATCCCACGGATCTGCTGCATCGCTCGCCTACAATGGCATGTCCTATCAACCAAACTCACTGGATTACCTCCACTGCCTGTTTTTACTGTCAGGTAGGTTACCTCAGCCTCCATTCCTTTTCTGATGCATTTCATCTTCAATTGTTTTGCCCTGGCATGCAAAGACTTAATCAAAGATGGGGAGCATGAGATGGCCAACATATTTTGTGGCTGCAAGTTCTTTGACGCAGATCGATTTTTATCATGATCATCTGCCTAATCTTATCAAATATTTGCCACAGCATAAGCCCTTTCAATGACTTGACCTTGCATTGAACTCTCGCAAGGTTACTTGTTACATAGTCTAACCTTGCAAATTTCATTGAATTGGCTTCTTGACCACAACCCTACCATGATGTTCATCAAGTACTTACCTTCACCCAGTTTTTGTTTATACAACACTTCCAAATGAAACAGATGCTTCCTAATGCGCATGTGTATGCAGCTGGCCATAGTTGTCAGTATAAACTTTACCCTTGAATTTCTTTGTAAAATTCTGTACCAAGTGTCGCATACTTCCCTATGCTCCACTCCAGGGAATACTGCTTCCCTGCACTCTCCAAACCTTTGCAAGCGCGTCGTGTGGATAGTAAGTCCTGGTGGGAGACCTATAAGGTCGCGCAACTTCTGCAGAAACCAAGTCCAACTTTCCTCCGACTCAACCTCCAAAAACTCCATAAGCAACAAGGAACATCCAATTGTGTCCATCAATTGCGTAGCAAGCACTCGCTGTCCTTTAAACCTGCCATGAGAGTTTGTTGCATCACGCCAAATAAGGCCTGCAACCGTCCAGAAAGCCTTTCCAGCAAGCTTTGAAACAACAAAAGCCCTTCTAAAAACATTCCTTCTGTCATCCCTCCCGCTTTTCAATTTGTAGGGAACTATATGCTTGTCTATCGCTACAACACTGCCTGGACTAGCCATCGCCACTTCAGCTTTGAAAGTGTAAAGCAACTGAAAGCTTTCATTCCATGGAACCATTTACTGTCAAGAGCCATTTCCTTCATAGAACATCCTCATGTAAGGTATGTTTAGAGTAAACTTATCAGATATCAATTTAATGAGTCTGTTGGACAAGTGTTGGAGTTTCTCTCAGCCAATCTATGATTGCATCTGCAAACACCTAGTCTCGCTAGCTTTTGATTTCTCCTCTGGCGCTCCCGCTCGAGGTGGACAAGTATGGCGATCGAGTGTCTTCCTTTATCTGAAACATAATTATAAGGGATGTCAGTTAAAACAGTTAACAAATTTTACACCGTGATCTAAAATACACAACTGGTTGGCGTAGTACCTGAACCACGGTGCTCTGAGCATTGGGATGCATGCAGCCTCCACCTACACCCTCTTGTATGGGCACTTAACTGTGAACCTACCCTGGCTCACTTTAATAACTCATAATCATTCTTGGTGAGAATGCAATATGTAGTAATTGCATTATGGCAGTCCATCATCGTTTGAAATACGGTGCCTTCTGCAAGCTGAGGATCCTCCCCTGTTCCACTCAATTGTTGGCAAGTCATCGTCTTCGTAATCGGCTAAAACAAGGATGTCATTGTTCTCATCCTTCTCTTCAGCATCAGTGTCATCAAATCTGGCACCTTGTGCAATATCTTCCATGTATTGATCCTCCATTGCCTACTTACTGCATCGATCTACCAATTCAGGAAACATCAACTCATCCTCATCATCTTGAGGAGACGGATCCTCAATCTCTGCATCGTCCTCCACATCGACCGCAGGAACAATCTGGCTACCACTAGCACTGGGGACAGATGGTGCTGATGTGGACCTACAAGGAGCGGGGCGGCGCACACGATTAGCAGAGGTAGCAACACTAGAGAGCCATGATGCCCGACCACCTGATGATGCCCCAACACCAGATGATGCCTGGACCCTGTCCACATGGATTCGAATTTTACCGACACGGCAAGAATCATTTAAAGCAAAAAGAATTCCCAGATCGTCGTCGGAAATTAGTGGAACAAATCCTCCCTCCGTGCTATTGAAATATTGTAAATCAATTGAATCGCCAGCGCCCCAGGGGTACCGAGCGCAGATGTTATCTTTTAAATCCCTCAATGAGATGGTAGTTGCAACCACCGCTGGGATGTAAAATCCGGTCACATTGCGTTCAGAATCACGCAAAAAGCTAGTATCCAGCCTAACCACCAGCCGAAAAGCCAGCGCTGGATCAATCCTATTCGAAAAGCAACGCAGTTAGTTGAGCAACAGCGATTCACGCTCAAAAACTGTGTACTCTTAATTCACATAGGCCGACGATGCTTACCCAGATGGAATCCATGCGTTAGATCCCTCCGATTCCCAATCTTCTCCGCTGGTGAGGGGCATAATCGGCACATTAGACGGATATACAAACTCTACCGCCATAGGGGTAGATCTAGATCTAGTAGAGGCGGAGCCCTCTCCGCCTCCCGGGGGTGGTGGTGGGGGCGGGGGCGGCTCGGTGGTGGACGACGCCATAAGGTAGGAGGGCAGGACGGCGTGGCGGCGGAGGGGCGGTGTGTGAGCTCTTCTAGTCTCGGGCGGAGGGGAAAGCTTTGGGTGAGTGACAGACCGCCAGTCCGACGTGTCTCATTGGGTCAACAGTCAACACAATTCAAAAGCAAACGGTCCATTTGTCGGGGGGATGACCCCCGGTAGGGTCAAGAGGCTAGAAAGATACAAGGGCTATGATTGACTTTTATGCCGGTTGACCAAGGGAAGGGCCTGGCCGGAATATAGGAGCATCGGCCAGGCCAGCATATATGTATATCCCGGCTGATGTCTGTATATGCCGGATTAACCGGAATACTAACTGGTGAGTGCCGGCATATACTTAGATATGCCGGCCTATCTTTTCTGTGTGTTGTGCAGGAGCAGGAGAGGCCGGATTACCCGACCTTCATAGGTCGTTGGGTCCGGCATATATGTCCAGGATATGGCCAACGGTCATATCCGGGATACTTAAGTCAACCAAGGTGTCACATCGCTACAATCAAGGAAGAAAACATCCAAGCATGGTAGCAGGGTGATGGCAGGGTTCACAGTGGAGGTTACCTACCCTCACTGTGCACAAGTACAAGCTTACCTCAGAGTGGTAAGGTCACACTCCTGGAAGTACAAGGTACAGCAAGGGGAGTCCCATCGAGAGCAATCAGGGAGAAAGTCATGGGCGTCTGCCCTCGACAGCAAGTCCTGTTTGGAGAGTAGTTGGTGTCTCCTGGTCTTCTATGACCGTTGTAAACCCTGGCCACCACTATATAAGGTGGCACAGGGAGTCCTAGCAAGGGTTGAAGGTTGGTTGGTGACTCTATGTTCCTACACTTAGCAGTTATTCTTCCTTCTCTAGCAGAGAGCTAGGAAGCACCATTGTTGTGTACTCCATCGATCAAGATATAAAGCAAGTAGAGCAGGAGTAGGGGTGTTATCTCCTTACGAGAGCCCCGAACCTGGGTAGATCTGTGTTCCCTTCTGTCGTGCTTTTTAGCTCGTTCCCTCTCCCGAATCCTCCAGCATCTAGTTCGGCCCCCATTTAAGCCATCCTATGGCATATGTTGTTTCACCACGACGACATTTGGCGCCCACCGTGGGGCTGATCGATTATGCTGGGCGGAGTGTTTATTCGGACGGGGTCTGTGATAGCAGCTTCAGGAGTGCGCGTGGTCTCTGGCCTCGTCCAGAGGCTAGGCTCGCTCAGCTTCGTCAGTGACAACGCTGGATGTCTCGGCGGCCGGCCGTTCCCCAGGGATGGCCGGATTATGTCTTTCGGTTCCCACGAGGTGTACGTGGGGACTGAGAGAGTTTGCAGGGAAAAGGTGCTGGTGGCGTCGGATCCTCCGTCACATCGGTTGGCTCACGCTGGGCGTAGCGCTCGCTCAGTAGAGTCGGCCGAGGTGATGATGGCCGGCACATCAGCGCCGCCGGCAGACGGTGCCGGCAAAGCCGCAGCAGCAGCAGCAGGAGATACTCCCCCGGAGCCGCCAAAGGCCAAGAGGTCGGCATGTCCTCCGTTGGAGCGTGTCGAGAACCTGGCCGGCACTTCCACTGTGCCGGCAAGAGGTCAGGTGCTTCTTCCCGTCATCGAGCGACTTCTCGAGCCGGTGCGATCCGGCGATGATCCGGAGCAGACAAGGGAGGTCCTGGAAGGATCTCATCAGGCCCTCATCGACGAGGCCCTGGCCATGAACCAGGAGCGCGAACGGTTTAACCGGCAACTCCGTGAGTATGAGGCAGCCCATGGTTTTACTCCTGTGGTAACCCGGCCTAGCCGGATAGATGAGGTTAGAACTAGAGGCAGAGATCTTAACACTGAGCTAGGCAAAGATACTAGAGCTAAGAGTCATACTGCAACTAGTACTGTGCCTAAGATAATTTATAGCTCCCCAGTAAAGAACCTTAGAGCAGCAGCCGAGGTAGCTAAGGACTTAGCTAATTTGTCCGGCGAAGCACTGCATGAGCAGCAAGCCCGGCTTAACCATCTTTTGTCTGAAGCTACTAAGCAGCAGGAGGCCTTTAAGAAGGCAAACCCAGGAGCCGGGGCATCCCAGTACATTGCGTCAGTAGGAGGTGCCGGCGCTAGATCGAGGGGTGAGGCTTCGTCCCCGCATCCAAGTGCCCGGCGTGCCGGAAGTGTGACCTCTGGCCGCGGGACAAGCAGATCCAAGTGTATGATCCGGCAATCGCCGGAAAGCAGGCAATAGTGCAGAAGAGTGCCGGACAGGCTGACAAGTATGTCGGCAGCAAGAAGGCTGGCCAGAATGTGCCGGCCGGGCATGGGGCAGCGTCGGCCGGTGGTGGCCGGAGTAACAGTGCAGCCCGGCGTCAGCAGCAGGGCGCCGGAGGTGCAGTGCAGCAGCAAGGTGCAGGTCAACCGGGACATCGTGAAGATGATGGCAATTCCGCCCTTGTCAGGGCGGGATATCAGCAGCAGCATCAGCAAGGCCGGCATACTGAGCAGTATCAGCCGGAGCAGCAGCAGGAGAAAGTGATCGCGGGCCCAATTGCATCCCGGCTAGGACCTCGGTCCTTAGCAGCAAGTGATGCGCGCTTCAAGCTGGACAGGATTCACCAAACGGAGTTGGTGGAGAGACAAGGAGCTCCGGTCCTATGTGCTTTGGACCCCGGATCATGGGTGAGCCGGTACCTTACTTCTTCCAGCTCGCGCGTGGCGCGAGGACATATAACGGCAGTACCAAGCCGGAAGACTGGTTGGAGGATTACTCCACCGCAGTGAACATCGCCGGAGGAAACCTCAGATGGGCGGTACGATATGTACCGCAAATGCTAGAAGGACCAGCCAGGATATGGCTGAACAATTTGCCGGCCGGAAGTATCAATGGCTGGGTTGATTTCGAGGAGCAGTTTGTGTCAAACTTCACCAGCACATACAAGAGGCCGAATCGTCCTCAGCAGCTGGCTAACTGCCGGCAAGGAGTAAATGAGACTGATCGTGACTACCTGACCAGGTGGTGCACCTTGCGCAATTCCTGCGAAGGAGTTGTCGAGCAGCAGGCCATCATGTGGTTTGCACATGGGTGCCGGCATGGCACCATGTTGTGGCAAAAGCTGCAGAGGGAAATGCCGGCCACGTTGGCCGAAACAATCAAGATCGCCGATAGTTATGCTCTGGGAGATCCCATGCAGCCCAGTCTCGATTCACAAGGACAGGGGCAGACCCAGGGAAACACCAACAGCGCCGGGAGACCAGGGCAATACTATCGCTCTGATAACCGGAACAAGAGAAGAGATGAAAGGCCGGATCACCGGTATGGGGTAGCACAAGTGGCAGCTGTGGAAGAAGAGCAAGAGGGCGCCGGCAGTAGCCAGCGTCCGAGATATGAGGGCTATCAGCAGCCTCAGCAACAACAACCGCAGCAGCAAGCACAGCCCTTCCAGAAGAAGAATGTCTGGATCAACAAGAACACCGGCGGAGCCGCCGGACAAAAGAAGCAGTGGCCGAAGTATACAGTAGGTTTGGCCATGGACAAACCTTGTGTGTTTCACACATTCCAGCCGGGTAAGCCGGCAAACCATTTGACAAGAAACTGTTCATGGCTGGACGACATATTAGCAGGTCGTACAGGTCCCTGGGGACCGGCTAGACCATCTGTCCCGGCAGCTCCATCGCCGTTGACAGGTGCCAATACAATTGCAGTCCCGCCCAGGCCGGTTAATCCCGGGAATCAGGGCAATGCCGGAAATGCCGGTGTAAATCAGGTGGATCAGAACCATAACCCGGAGTACTATGCCGGAGGCCCAGCAGCGGGCCGAAATGAGTACAAGGAACATGATCAGAGCTATATGGTCTTTGAGACCGAAAGAACAGACAAGCAGAGCTTGTACCGGCGGTGTCTGGAGGTGAATGCCGTTATGTCGGCAGTTCCGAAGCTAATGTACTGGTCTGACCAGGCCATTGGCTGGGACCGGGCAGATCATCCCAGGATCATGCCAAACCCCGGCGGGTATGCTCTGGTGATGGATCCGACATTTGTCGGGCCGGCTAATAACGTGAGGTTCAGCAAGGTCCTCATTGACAATGGTAGCAGCATCAACATCATGTACCGAGATACGGTGCAGAAGCTGGGCATCAAGGAGAATATGTTGGAGCCAAGCAAGACCACGTTCCACGGCATTGTGCCGGGACTTTCGTGTGCGCCAATGGGCAAGATCCGGGTGGATGTCATGTTTGGCAGCCGGGATAACTGTAGAGTGGAGAACCTCATGTTCGAGGTGGTTGATCTGGAAAGCCCCTACCATGCTTTGCTGGGTAGGCCGGCACTGGCCAAGTTCATGGCTTCTACGCATGTTGCGTATCTGAAGATGAAAATGCTGGGGCCCAAGGGAGTGATCACCATCATTGGTGATTACAAGCGCTCGATGGCATGCGCAACCGCCGGATCTAATCTGGCCGAGACTCTGATCATTGCGGAGGAAAAGAAGAGGCTCAAGCGAGCAGTGGAGATTGCTGAAACGGTCGTGGCCGGCAAATCTATGCCGGGCATGGCAAATCCCGGAGGCAGTGCTACTTTTCAAGCAGGCAAGGAGGTAAAAAAGGTGCCTCTGGATGAAGCTTTCCCGGAGCGTCATGCCCTGGTTGGGATAAGTTTGGATCCCAAATAGGAAAGCGAGCTCATCAGCTTCCTCCGTGAGAATCGGGATATCTTTGCATGGTCTACTTCAGACTTGCAAGGTGTGCCGAGGGAGCTGGCTGAGCACGCATTGCATGTGCGACCGGATGCTAAGCCGGTAAAGCAGCCGCTCCGGCGGAATGCCGGCGATAGAAGGAAAGCCATATGGGAGGAAGTGGCCAGGCTCTTAGCCTCCGGCTTTATCAAAGAAGTGCTTCATCCGGATTGGGTATCTAATCCGGTTTTGGTGGAAAAGAAGAAAGATGAGCCCGCCATAGTGAAAGTATGGCGGATGTGTGTTGATTACACCAACTTGAATAAGGCATGCCCTAAAGATCCATTCCCGCTCCCTCGAATCGATCAAGTGATTGATTCCACAGCAGGGTGTGAACTGTTATCATTTGTAGATGCCTATTCTGGTTTCCACCAGATCCCCTTGTATGAGCCGGATCAAATAAAGACATCCTTTATTACCCCGTACGGGGCTTATTGCTATCTCACTATGCCGTTCGGTTTGAGAAATGCCGGCGCAACTTACCAGAGATGTATGCAGAAGTGTTTGCATGATCAAATAGATAAAAATGTCCAGGTATATGTCGATGATATCGTCATAAAAACCAAGGAGAGTAAGACTCTCATATATGATCTTCGGGAAACCTTCGCAAATTTGAGGAGGTTCCGGATGAAGTTAAATCCGGCAAAATGTACCTTCGGTGTGCCGGCGGGCAAGTTGCTCGGCTTCCTTGTATCCAGCCGGGGTATTGAGGTAAATCCCGGCAAGATTCGTGCCATAGAAAGGATGAAGCCGCCGACAGATTTAAGGGAAGTACAGAAGTTCACTGGGTGCCTTGCATCCCTGAGCCATTTCATAAGCCGGCTGGGAGAGAAAGCATTGCCGTTATATTAGTTGATGAAGATGTCTGACACATTTGTCTGGACAGCGCAAGCAGATGCTGCTTTCAAGGAATTGAAACAGATGTTGTCAACAGCACCGGTATTAGCATCTCCAATGCCCCGGGAGCCAATGTTGCTCTATATAGCGGCAACCAACAGGGTTGTCAGCGCTGTGGTGGTAGTAGAGCGAGAGGAAGGAGGCAAAACCGTGCAGCGGCCGGTATATTATCTGAGTGAAGTCCTCTCCACCTCAAAGCAAAACTACCCCCACTATCAGAAGATGACTTATGGTGTCTATATGGCGGCCAAGAAGCTCAAGCATTACTTCCAAGAGCAACCAATCCGGGTAGTGGCCGAGGCCCCTATCTCGGAGATCATAAGTAACAAAGATGCCAGTGGCAGAATTGCCAAGTGGGCAATAGAGTTGTCGCCGTATACACCTCAGTATGATAAGAGGGATACGATCAAGTCCCAGGTGTTGGCCGATTTCTTTATCGATTGGGCCGAGATACAATATGAGCCACCATTGCCAGATGCAAATTATTGGAGGATGCATTTCGACGGATCCAAGACAATCCATGGCTTGGGTGTCGGCATAGTTCTCAGTTCACCAAAGAATGACCAATTGAGATATGTCCTGCAGATTCATTTTGCAGCGTCAAATAATGTGGCGGAATATGAGGCACTTGTGCATGGCCTGAAAGTGTCTAAGGACATAGGAATTCGCCGGATTATGTGTTTCGGTGATTCTGACTTGGTGATTCAGCAATGTTCCGGCATATGGGACGTGCATGATGCTAACATGGCATCCTACCGTTTCCTGGTGCAGCAGTTAAGTGGTTATTTCGAGGGTTGTGAGTTCCGGCATGTTCTCCGGGCTCAGAACGATGTAGCCGATACATTGTCCAAGCTGGGGTCTTCCAGAGACTCAATCCCGCCCGGCATTTCTTTGGAGCATTTGAGGAAGCCGTCAATCAAGCCCTCGCCGGAGTCATCTTCCATTTATGTCCCGCCAGGTCCGGAGGAAGCAGTTCCAATGGAGATAGATGCCGGAGCTAGGTCAGATAACCCGAGGACAGATTCCTCAGCCCCGGGGACTGGGCCGACATATGCGGTAAATGCAGTATTCCGGAGCAGAGCTAAGGGCAAGGGTAAAATGTACCAAGAGGTTGTGCCGGTATACCCGGGGACTGCTCCGGCATACCCGGGGACTAATCCCACAGTCCCGGGGACTTCGCAGCCCATGGAGATCGATTATGTGTCGGTCGAAATGATGGAGATAGATCAGGCAGTGTTCACTGTCAGGGAAGTGCCCTCATGGGCACGTCCTATTATGAATTTCTTGGTAGATGGTCAAGTGCCGGTGGATGAAGCCGAGGCACGCCGGATTGCAAGGAGATCCAAAGGGTATACCATAATAAACAAAGAAATATACAAGAGAAGTGTCACCGGAGTATTGCAGAGATGTGTCGAATATGCAGAAGGTCTGGAGATGCTCCGGGAAATTCATCAGGGGGAGTGTGGTCACCATGCTTCGTCCAGGGCATTGGTGGCAAAGGTATTCCGGCATGGGTTTTATTGGCCGACGGCACTGCAAGAAGCAGAAGATTTGGTCCGGAAGTGCAATGGGTGTCAAAGATATGCCCACCAGATTCATCAGCCGGCGTCTGCCTTGAAGACTATCCCGATAACCTGGCCCTTTGCTGTTTGGGGCCTGGATATGGTCGGGGCTTTTAAGCCGGCCAGAGGAAAGATGACCCATATCCTGGTCATGGTGGACAAGTTCACCAAATGGATTGAAGTAAAACCCATAAGCAAGTGTGATGGTCACACAGCAGTGAAATTCTTGAAAGATATAATCTTGAGATATGGTGTTCCCCATGGCATCATCACTGACAATGGGTCGAACTTTGCCCAAGGGCCATTTGCTAGATTTTGTGAGGAGGTGGGAATCCGGCTGGACATAGCGTCGGTCGCTCACCCTTGTACCAATGGCCAAGTAGAAAGGTCAAATGGTCTAGTGTTATCCGGCATAAAACCCCGGCTGATAGAGCCACTAGAGAAAACTCCGGGATGTTGGCTAGATGAGTTGCCGGCAGTGCTTTGGAGTTTGAGGACAACTCCAAATAAGTCAACAGGCTACACACCATTTTTCCTGGTGTATGGAGCAGAAGCTGTGCTTCCAACAGATGTAATACATGATGCACCAAGAGTAGTGCTATATACTGAGGAAGAGGCTAAAGAAGCCAGGGAAAATGATGTGGATCTGCTAGAGGAAGCAAGAGAAATAACTCTGTCAAGAACAGCAGTATATCAGCAGAACCTCAGACGCTATCATGCGCAGAAGGTAAATCCAAGGAGATTTCAAGAGGGAGATCTAGTACTCCGGCTAAAGCAAGGAACAGAAGGCCGGCATAAGTTAACTCCTCCGTGGGAGGGGCCATTCATTGTGAGCAGAGCTCTGCACAATGATGCCTACTATCTTATAGATGCGCAGGACCCCAAGAAGGATAAGGCGGACAGGTCCAGAGAAAAAACCAAGAGGCCATGGAACATAGCTCTACTCCGCCCGTTTTACTCCTGAGCAACACAATGTATGTATTTCCATATTTTCCTTTGTGTGCCGGCGCGTTATGCCGGCACAAGGCTAATGAATGAAATGCCGGCATCCCGAAGAAGCCGGGTCACTAGCTCCGAGATATATTTGTTGTTTATTTACAGTTTTTCATTATATGCCGGCTGGCTTGATTTGAATGTTTCCTATGTCGGCCTAGTAATGTGTCGGCACCAAAGGCCACTCTTCGACTTAGCTGCTGTCCGAAACCCGGCATCATGGCTAGCAAGAGTAGATGCCGGAGATTGTCTACACATGGAAAACGGCTAAGGAAATGTAAAGCAAGTGAACCGACATTTTTTGTTAAAGCTAAAGTTAAAATTTGAAGTGTCGGATGATTTGAAGTCTAAGTTTCAAAGTTAAAGTACTGTATGTCCAATGAAGCAACCTTGAGACTCATATGTCGAAAGCCAAATAAGGTAGACAAGTAGCCAAGGTTGTGAAGTTGAGGAAACAGGAAAACAAACTCGGTGACTTAGCTAAAGATGATCTGGCGTTAATAACAAGCAAACCGAGATAAAACTTGTTCAGGTAGCAAACCAAAGGAAATTAAACGTTTATCTTACAACTGCACCCGGCATACTGGGGATCTGATAAAACTTAAAAGTTTTTGTTCTGCAAAGTCAAGGAGCAGCGGCAGAAGCAGAGCCGCCGGCAGGTGGAGCGGTAGCAGTGGAAGTGTCGGCTTCAGGTGTGCCGGACCCAGCAGATGGAATGGAGCCATCACCTCCGCCCGGGGCAGATGCCTGTTCCGGGGCGTCAGTGTCGGCCTCTTCAGCTTCATCTTCATCTTGGCTGGAGTCGGAGCCCTCGGCAGCGGCAGATGCCCCGGCATCGTCCTTCTTCTCTGGCTCGCGGATGTCCCGGACGAAGGCGTCGGTGTCGGCATAGTCCACATAGCTGTGGGCCAACTCCCGGCGCCGGCGGATATGTTCCGGATCCGTGGTCCAGATGGATCCTTCGCGCACGGTGCGCAAAGTCTCCAGGTCTGCTTTCTCATACCAGGAGAGGAAGTAGCTGAGGGCTTCATCAGCTCCTACCCTCGCGCCGGAATCTCGCCATTCCCGGAGGCGAACCTTCGCAAGCTGCAGATCATTGCCGAGATCAACAGGATCAGTGGGCGTCCTTTGTCCCGGCCAGAGGGCAGAGAATGCCTCCTGGGCGCCATAGAAGAGTTCTTCGGTGTAGAGTGTCATGGCGTTCTTCCGGGATTGAAGAGCCAGCAGCTGCTCCGACATGTCCCAGTTGGCCGAGTCAACCGGAACACCCCGGTTCTCTCGATCCAACTGCAGAGCCCTCTCAACGTCTTCGACGGAAGCGGGGAACATGTCTGAGAAAAATAGATGATGTTAGCAAAAGGAGAATATGCCGGGCAGGATAAGGAAGAGGGATTTGAAGCTTACTGGCAAGGTCAGCATTGAGCTGTGCGACTGTAACCTCCCATTTGGTCGCCTGCTCCTTCAGGCTGGACAGTTCGGCATGGGCAGTGGAGGCATCAGTCTCGGAGGCAACGAGCGAGTCCTGGGTCTTCTTCAGTTGGCCCTCCCTCTGCTCCTTCTCCTCCAGAAGCTCGGCAATCCGGCCCTTCAGCTGTTCAACCTCGGCCTTGTGACCGGCATCCCGGTCGTCCAGTTGCTTGGCCACATCCACTGAGGACACACAGTCCTGGTGGCGTGCCTCCAGTGCAGCTTTCTCGTCTGAAAAGATTTGAAGTCAAAACAAGGATTTGAAGAGAGAAACAGGGAAAAGATTAAAGGATTTGAAGTACAGAAGGATTATGTTGAAGATTAAGAGGATCCGGCATACCTGTCAGCTCCTTCACTCTCTGGACAAGCCCGGTGACTTGGGCTTCGGCACCAGCTGCGGAGAGGCAGAAAAAGGTTATGTGTCGGCATATTAAGGTGTGCCGGCAAAGAGGAGGAAGGGTGTCCGGCATATACCGGTATATCGGCGAGGATTACCTTTCTTGGACAGCTCCAGCTGAAGCTTGCTATGCTCGTCGGATAACTTCCGATGCTCGCATAACAAGTCATGAAATATGTCGGCCCGGGTGTTGTTCATGCGCTGCAAAAGTGCCGGGATTCAAAATGTCAGCAAAGAAATTTGGCATGTTAATTAAGTTGAAGATTCTATCAAGTAATCATACTTTTGAAGACCCGGCATAGGTGAGTGCTCACCTATCCCGGCTCTCGGTGACTAGGATTTGAAGCTCAAATCGAGCTTATATCTCGGTCAAGAGGATTTGAAAAATAATTGAGATGTGAAATTGTTAGAGAACCGGCACAGGTGAGTGCTCACCTATCCCGGCTCTCGGTGACTAGGATTTGAAGCTCGGATTAAGCTCATGTGTCGGCAGATAATTCAAAAGAAGCTAACTAAAAGACTATGAGAAAATCCCGGATGTCCGTATCCCGGACAGCCGACATTTTCGGGGACTGGGGATGTGTGTATAGGTAGAAAGGACTTACGTTGGTGGCATCGGCCAATCGGTGAAGTCTCTGCTGGAGGCTGAGCAGCTCGCAGGCGATCGGTAGGGGTTTCGCGGCCAGAATATCTGCTGGATCGCCAGTAGCCGCGGCCTCGGCCATCTTCTTGCTCCTGGAATCCGCTGTGTCCATGTCACCAGCGTCGTTCCACCTGACACAGTGCTCCTTGAGAGACCCGAGGCTTTGATCACTCTTCGTCCCCAGGGGGACGCGGCCCTCAAGTTCCGGCGTGTCGAAGAAGTTGCGCCGGTAGCCAGGCCGGGTTGCTGCCCTGCCAAGATGCAGGGCCAGAGCAGAGCTGGTCCGGGGCGCTGCCTTCGAAGGAGCAGTGGCGGCAGATGGAGTGCCGGACTTGGTCGGCTGAATCTTCAGTGTGCCGGGCTTGGCCGGGGCAGAGGTCTTGGCCGGCGCCGTGGTCTTGGCCGGTGCAGGAGTCTTTTCAACAGAAGGAGTCTTGGGCACGGGCTGTTCCGGCGCTGCCGGTGCATCTTGGCCAGCAGGAGCAGGATCCGGAAAAGTCCGGACTTCCGGCACTAAAGGGCCTTTACCCTTGATGTCTGTGCCGGCGCTCTTGTTGCTTGCGCCGGCATCTTCAGTTGTGCCGGCGTCGCTGGTGGGCGCGCCGGAGTCTGGTGCTTCTTGGTGGGCTTCTATGTCCATGTGGACATCAGAGGCCGATGGTTCCTGTTGAGCCCCCGAGTCCATGTGGACTTCGGGGGCAGAGTTGTCTTGTTCCGGCGGAGGATCGTCCTTCGCCGGGGAGGTGGTCTTGTCAGGCGCAGGCGAAGATGCCGGCGCCGGGGAAGTCGTATGACTGGCAGAGGGTATGTCGGAGGTAGCAGGGGCAGCTGGCTTGGGAACCTTCGGGCCGCCACTTGAGCCAGAAGCTTGTTCCGGCGCAAGAGGAGCTCTGAAAGAGAGAAAACACCAAGTCAATAACACAAGCAAGAGATATGTCGGAAATGAAACAAGCAGAAGGAACTTACCCCGCGGCGACAGGTCTCGGTTTCTTCAGTATGGGCACGCCGACCTTCTGCCTCTTCGGCTTCTGAGGTGTGTCGGGCTGGGGCTTCACCCCTCGCTTCCGGCCGGCACGTCCGCCGGTGGAAGGAGGTCCCTGGTTCAGAGGGGCGGCGTCTACAACCATATCGTCCGGGATAGCTGAGGACGGCATTGGAAACTCATAAGCAATAGGTGTTTCTGGAAAAGCATAAGCAAGAGGTGTCGGGCAGATAAATGTCTGGCAGTCTTCATTGGAGTCATCGTCACTCCGGTCTTGAGAGAAATGCCGGGAGGAAGAGCCCTTACCCATGGTAGCTGTAGCACGGGTGCTCCTGGGTAGCTTATCCCAGTGATCCGGATCTTCAACATCCGCAACAGTGCGGTCTGCCGCGATCTTGATCCGGGAGTTCTCCATGGCTTGGAAGCTGAATTTCTGTATAAAAGCAAGTCAAATGATCAAACAAGGGAATATGGCGGCAAGTAGCAGTATCTCGGGCCAAGCAGGATATGTGTCGGCTTAGTATCTATATGCCGGACCTAGAGTTTATATATCGGGCAAGAGGGTTTACCGTTGGGGCGGGCCTATCCCGGCTATATGGTTCTAGCCCCCAGGCAAAAGTGGCCTGAGAGGACTTGCAGACGTCCTTGATCCGCCGCAAAGTGTCGGCCGGAGTCAGCTCATGTGTGGAATGCCGGGTGGGGTCCATGGGCCCGCTCATCTGGCAGATCTTGTGCGACCGGCGCTGCAAAGGAGAGACGCGCCGGCTGATATAGCATGCCACCAAATCTTGAGGTGTAAGGCCGGCATCCCGGAGCTCGCCCTTAACCCGGTGGAGAGCATTCACCGGCATCACTGAGTTCTTCGGATTATAGGTCCAATTCGTCATAGCCAAAGGTGGCTCGTCCACAAATGGCGGCAGGTTGAGCAGATCCACGTCGGTGATGTTCTTGACGTAGAAGAAGCTCTTCTGCCACTTCTTGCAAGATTCGAGGAGTTCCACCTTGGGGAAGTCCGAGCCCTTCCGGGACATGATGGTGGCTGCGCCGCAAAGGGTCATGGGGCGGTCCTTCTTTTCCTGGGCCGTCTCCGGCGGGTCATCCTTGCTCCGGGGCGGCTCCTGGACGACTTGCTTCCGCAGTTGGAAGTATTTCGCCCAGCCTTGGGTAAGGGGCTCGATGCCGGCATAGCCTTCGCAAAAGGCAGCGAAGGCTGAGAGGATCATCACGGCATTGGCTGGGATATGATGAGGTTGTAGATCATAGGTGTTGAGGAAGTCCCGGAAGAAGTCCGATGCCGGCAGACCGAAGCCCCGCTCGAAGTGGGCGATGAAGACGACGCGTTCGCCGGGTTCAGGTGCCGGCACAGTTTCTCCCGCCGGTAGCCGACATGCTACGCCCTCCGGGACTCTCCTGGTGGAGGTGACCCAGGATATGTCGGCCGGGGTGACCTCCGATCCCTCCCAGCCGGAGCGTCCTTGGACCCGGGCCGAGGTATCTTCCTCCGAGGCCGAGGTACCTGTCATGCTCGATGAAGCCATCGGGATGGCCGGTACAAGGCGTGATAGCCGGAGTCCCGTGGTGTTATTCCTATCAAGGCCGGAGAAAAGAGGGAGGTTAGTCTCTCAGGCATACAGCTCTCACCAATGTTAGCAGAAATAGAAGATCTACCGAGGCAGTTAAAATCGGAAATAAACGTGGATATAATTCCCATGGAAGAACAGCGGTGTACTCCAAAGAGATATCACTAGCAATGCTAAATCGAGTCAAAGAGACATCAAGCAGTGAAGTTACCGCAGATTCAAGCTAGCAGGGCTATCGTGGTAAGAGGCAGGAGGGATGAAAGAGGAAGAACAGAGGGAAAGAGGAACTCACCGGAGCTTGGTCGACGGCGGCGGAACGGCGGCAACGAGCGTGCGGGAGGAGGTCCGATCTCCCAGCAGTGTCGCAAAGGAGAGATGCGGCGGCGGCGGCGTCGTCGACAGAGATGTCGGGCGTCGTAGAAGCGTCGGCGTCGGCGGGGAGCAGGTCGACAGCGGCGGCGATGCTGTTCCTCTGTTCTTCGTTCCGGCGGTGGAGCGCAGGAGGCAGAGGAGCAGGCGAGGAAGACGATGGTGGGGGGGTAAAAAGAGAAGTTTACCCCTGCCGCCCTATTTATATGCCTGCCAGGTAAGGGTCGTGGGGAGGATAGTGCTCCACTCCCCCGACCGTTTCTGTGGCGAGCCGCCACGTGGCGGCACGGAGTGGGGCGGCGGTTCCTGTAACCGTGCCATGACGCAATGATGGCAAGGAGTAACTGCGCTGTGAACCGTCACGTCGTGTGACCGTTCGAGGTGGCAGGGCAGTTACAAGTTTCGATGCAAACTGTCAGGCGTGGCTTCTCGAGGAAGACTCGTCTATATGTCGGAATAACTGCCCGATGTATATGTTCCGTCCGGAATACCCTCGGGACCGGCCGGAATAACATTGGGATAAGGAACAGTGGCCGGGATATGTGCGGACGTCCCGGCATATAATCCGATCGTCAGGATATACCGGAGAACCGGAGTATAATGAAAAGAAGATATGTTGAACCTGTCAAGGCTCCACAGTTATGGCTGGGGAACCTCGGCAGCTTCGGGGACTAGTGTCGGGGGGATGACCCCCGGTAGGGTCAAGAGGCTAGAAAGATACAAGGGCTATGATTGACTTTTATGCCGGTTGACCAAGGGAAGGGCCTGGCCGGAATATAGGAGCATCGGCTAGGCCGGCATATATGTATATCCCGGCTGATGTCTGGATATGCCAGATTAACCGGAATACTAACTGGTGAGTGCCGGCATATACTTAGATATGCCGACCTATCTTTTCTGTGTGTTGTGCAGGAGCAGGAGAGGCCGGATTACCCGACCTTCATAGGTCGTTGGTCCGGCATATATGTCCAGGATATGGCCAACGGTCATATCCGGGATACTTAAGTCAACCAAGGTGTCACATCGCTACAATCAAGGAAGAAAACATCCAAGCATGGTAGCAGGGTGATGGCAGGGTGCACAGTGGAGGTTACCTACCCTCACTGTGCACAAGTACAAGCTTACCTCAGAGTGGTAAGGTCACAGTCCTGGAAGTACAAGGTACAGCAAGGGGAGTCCCATCGAGAGCAATCAGGGAGAAAGTCATGGGCGTCTGCCCTCGACAGCAAGTCCTGTTTGGAGAGTAGTTGGTGTCTCCTGGTCTTCTATGACCGTTGTAACCCTGGCCACCACTATATAAGGTGGCACAGGGAGTCCTAGCAAAGGGTTGAAGGTTGGTTGGTGACTCTATGTTCCTACACTTAGCAATTATTCTTCCTTCTCTAGCAGAGAGCTAGGAAGCACCATTGTTGTGTACTCCATCGATCAAGATATAAAGCAAGTAGAGCAGGAGTAGGGGTGTTATCTCCTTACGAGAGCCCCGAACCTGGGTAGATCTGTGTTCCCTTCTGTCGTGCTTTTTAGCTCGTTCCCCTCTCCCGAATCCTCCAGCATCTAGTTCGGCCCCCATTTAAGCCATCCTATGGCATATGTTGTTTCACCACGACGACACCATTCACAACCACCGCGGCTCCCTAGCCGTCACCGGTAACGGTCTAAGGCCTCTGACCAGACCGCAACCCTCCCGTCCGAGCGTCTGCGAGGGGTTTCAAACTAGAGCGAGGGGAAAACTGAGGAAAAGTTAAGCGGCTGGGGAAAACTGAGTACAACTAACGACCTGAGGGCACGAAAATAGAAATCCCTAAGAAATACTAGTAGTGTAAATTAGTATGTGGACATGAGGGCTTCATGTCATAAACCAGATATTTGGCTTTTGTTTGATTTTTTATAACAATATGAGGACAAAATAAAAATTTGTGCTTTGGAGTTGAGAAGTGACCAAATGCTTGTGCATGGGTTTTATTTGACTAGCCTGACTTGTGTGTGGATATTTTCTTCAAAATCCTCTCTCTCTCCAACTTGATTCCAAAATTTGATACAATGTGCCTGCCATGTGAGAGAAATCTCAAAATAATTACATAAATATTTTGACAGCATAGTATAGACATACGTTACAAATCATTCATCATAGCCCATGCAAGTGAGGACTCGTCACATAATACTTGGCCACTTGATTTACATGGGAACTGGCTCACACGTCATGTTCCCTGAGGCGATCATTCGACCTATGACACCTGTGTGTATCCTCATACACAATTAGGCACAATTAGGCGTTTGGTCCGATGTTAATGACCAAGTTCTGATTCTTAATCTATTTGAATAATTGGTCATCCGTAATGAGTGACAATGATGACTTAGTATACCCTGCTGAATTGGCCATGAATTATGAAACTTGACCCAAAAGGGTATGCAATATGGAAGAAGTTGGCAACAGCAAGTGGCAAATTCAGTTGTAGAAGGTTTTGGTAGGACCTTGAATGCATTTTTTAGTTTTCTTAAGGTCATATTTATAAATGTGGGAATAGCTGTCCTATGTCAAGATATATCATGATCATGTTATTTGGTTCATATTCACGATGATAACCTAAAAACCTGGAAAAAAGTTATCCATGACATGCGTGCAACGTGCGTGACTGAAATGTGTAAATATTGTATGAAGTAACGACAAACAATTCCACCTTACTTGAATAGCTAGCCTAGATGGAGGTTGTGTGGCATAATGGGAATTAGCACTTAATACACATCGGAGATATATTTGTTCTAGAACTATTTGGTGTTCTCTCGAGCAAATGATTGTATTGCCATGTTGAGGTTACTGGATGCATGTAAATGTTTTTCCTAACACAATTATATGTGTGTGTAACGTGCATAGAAAAAAGTATGTATTCCAATCAAACAATCACAACCTGCAATTTATTTATGTGTTTTAAATCCATGTATGATTCAGAATCATTTATACAGTACCAAATTATTTAATGTTTTTATTGGAGAAAGCTATGGCACGACGCCTTTAGTGTGGGACTTGCCTGATTGTTTCCGTTTTATCCATACTCGTTACATGATCTTGAGGATGGCACATAACATGCATGGCGATACCACAAACCATGATCAGAACATGTGTTGTCTTGATTTCTCGGGGTATACTTATGTGTTCTCTAGTTCATATATTATGACAATTGGTGATACAATCCATATGCTCAATAGTTGTTTTTCAGACCCCATCTAGTCTAGTCATTGATACAAGTAATTAAGTCTTTTTTTGTTTTATTTGGGAACTAATCTACTAGTGCAATGAATCCACTTAGGGATCGGGATATCATGTTTTTTTTTGGAACTAATCTACTAGTGGAATGAATCGACCTAGGCATTGTGACTAGAGATCACCCTTGGGTGAACCCGTTCTAACTCTAATCCCTCTCTTCACCATGAAAGATAAATGATTTACAAATATATAGTGTCAATTAAATTGTAAACTGCGGTATACAATTAGTATGTGGAATGAGTGGCTTTGTTCCAAGGGACAATAGTGAGAATCTTGACATGCAATTCAAATTAGTATGTGATGCTTAGAGAAATCAAGATTCTTTCAAATATTTGATTGTGCAACTGCCAAGGATAAGCTTGCAAAATGCATAAAAAAGTCTCGTCAAACACTTCTTGTATCTGTGGTTACCTTACCGCAATGTTATAAGATGTATTTGTAAAGAAGCATGGTCATTTATTTTATAAAATGAGAGTCCGATATTTTTGTTTTAACCTATTCTGCTATACTATATTTTTTTCTTCGAGGAAGTAAAGTTCCAACTGAACTAGATATGTATGATTACCGCTCTAATGAACTGATGCGGAAACTGCATGCCCCTCGACAGGCCACTCTTTTGTTCATATTCTTATTTTGCGGTTCTATCATGCAAAGTATCTCTTTTGTCCATTAGGATATTCTGTTTGAATGTGAAGACCGATAATGCGCAAAATAGGACATTTGGTTTAGAAGCACAATGAGAGAAAGAGAGGGTGGAGAGACAGAGAGAGGGAGAGAGGGTGCAGAGAGAGGGAGATAGGGAGAGGGAGAGAATGAGAGAGGGAGAGAAGTAGAGAAAGGGAGAGGTGGAAGGATGGAGAGGGGCGGGTTTAGCCTGAAAAGGTCAAACTAATGGTATACAAGACATAAACTATAACATGACAAACATTTATTCATATCACCATCTATAGAACCAAGTGTTACACACTTGTGGTGCATTTATTTCACTATAGTAGTTCTCATAATAGCTCAATCGCCCTTATGCCTTGTCATCATTCTGGATACTCTGGAAGCTAGGCTGGTTAAATTTTGGAGTGAATGCACCGAACTCTTCGCCTCTGTTGTTTTTGAGGTTTCGGGCTTCATGTCTGGAGATGCGATATGCATTGGCGATGACATCAACAGGTAAGGCACGCAAGATAGAGTTCTTTCCTGCGATGTGACTAACCATGGAGTTTGAGTTGGTCTTGAATGAAATGTACTGGCACCCTTCACGCTCCGCCTTCTTTAGAACAACGTAGTGTTGTGGTACGATTAGCAACTGCCCTTGACGAAGAAGGCCATTGTACATGGTCTGGCCATGGTTGTTAACAACCTGAACCCTAGCATGTCCTTGGATCATGTACACGACACTATGAGCATTGATGTTCCAGAATGGAGATAGAACGGCGTTCTGCAATAACAATCAATTGTTATAGGTCATACACTTTATCTTGTGTTGGGAAGCTTATGATATATAACACTAGGACTACATCTAAATATAACATAAAATTTACCTGGTAGAGGTTTACTCTCGTAGCACTCATTTGCACGAGGTTAAGCATGGGAAAATTCTGGCTATTGAGGCGTGTGATCCTTCCGGCACGAGGGTTGTACGTGTCCGAACGAGCAGGATTTTCAATGTTTTGCCTTGCCTTCAACGAACAAAAGTTCTCCTCTAGACCATTGTAACCTCCTGTCATTGACTGTTCGTCTTGATATTGAGTTGACTGTTCAGCTGTGTATTGAGGAGATTGCCATTCCGTTTGTCCTTCTTGGTAAGGTGACTGTACAACCTGTTGACTAGATTGTCCTCCAAGGTATTCAGTTGATTGCCCTTCCTGAAATTGAGTTGATTGTCCTTCTTGATATTGACTCGGTCGGTAGGGTCCTAGCTCTTGTTGTTGTTGTTGTTCTTGTTCTTGTTGTTGTTCTTGTTGGGTAACGATAGGTTTCAAGAATTGAAGGCCTTGATTCACACGAATTATCTCGCCTCTTTGATCATTTTGACTCTGAATTCTTTGTGATGTTTGTTGGCTGATACCAAAGGCTTGACTAAGCAACTGGGCACTGAACCCACTGAATATGTTTTGAGCATTTTGTTGCATTCTATTGTTGTTACCGGCCAACAAGAACTCCTGAAAATTCATATTGATAGGGTATAAGGATGAATATGAAATTACTTAGATATTAAGCCCCACAAATAAGTTTCCTATGAAAAACTCAATACCCCATATGTAGATTAGATTTAGAGACCCACACTTACCTTATGTCTAGGCTCGAGCTGATTCGCATTGCTATTTACATCGAACACATAGACAGCTACAATCGGCGTCTAGCCATCATTGTAGAGCCAATGTGCAACGCCAGCTGGTAGCGCAACAACATCGCCGTGTCTAAAGCGGTGAAGTTTCTGGTGTTCATCTCTGAACTGTTGGCTTTGGCTTTGACCTTCGGTAACTTGTGCTTGATCAAATTGTTGGAATTGTTGTTGGAAGGTCTCTGGGCATCCAGGCTTTGTCAATCCTGCAACACCAGTACCTGCAACAAAGCATATTTGTTGCAATATTAAGATCTAACTGATGCAATGGTAAAATTTGACACATACAGATTCCTAAGTATGGTATAATAATATATGTGCATTATTCAATTTCTACACCAACCTTGGATGATGTAGACTAAGCCTGGAGTGTTGTGGTATCGAGGTAACAATAGGCCTTGAGGCTCGATAACACGGCGGATGACGAACACTCCGGTGCAACGAAATTGCTCATTCTGCTCATCAAAATATTCAGTGAGGCCAGCTTGTGATCTCACTTGTCGAATTGGTTCAAATGCTTGTAGCCTATCAAATCTACACGCTGGAGCACCTCCTTGTCTAGGGCTTTGCCACGGGGTAAAGCTTTGCCCAAACAGTTGAGCCATGGACCCATGACACAAAAGGAAAATGCAGAAGTAAAGCAAATGCGACGGGAAACTAGTAGTTGCCATAGTTGTTTGTGGAGATTGAAGAAGCCTGGTTGATGCTAGTTTCGTGGTTGTAAGGCTGCTTTTATAGCCTAAAAAAGGTTGCCGAGGATTCACGCGGTGACAAAATTTGTTAGCATAGATAAGTAGATATACATGATGATTAATTCATACGTGCTTTTTAAAATGTGATATTTTTTGTATCACAAGCTATATATATCCCTTTACACCTATAGCTACAAACTTATGAAGCAAGCTTATAACAACTTTTGTCTACCGCTCTAGTCTATTTTCTCACGCTTTATGGAGTTCTCAATATTGTTTGTCCTGTATAGACATTTGTTTTTGGCACTTGTGATTCCTTGCGTGGCTCATTTACACATTTTGTTGTCTTAAACAAGTGGCCAAAATTTCATGACTCAACTCTATCTATATAGCATGAAGGATAAATGGGATGAGTCATGTGCATGTAGATAGAGGAAAAATACACAAAAAGATAAGAGAAAATTGAAGCGATGAATAAAACATGTCAGCTGATAGAAAGGTAGTGCAGAAAAGGACGATGATAGAAAGTTTACAGAAATGCAACTTCTGAGTTTACTTGAAGCCATAGATAAACATAAGGTGTCCTGCATGTGTCTTCTCACGGTTGTTTTGGTGCCTTTAACTTCTTGTAGTATCTTTATTTGTGTGGTGTATTGTTTACGTGGGAGTCATCAATATCAAGTACCAATTTTATTTAAGAATTAAATACTCTTACTACTAAACGTCTACATGTTAAATTGCATGTGGTTTCCTACAATAAAACAAAGTTGTGTATATTGGACACTGATAATTGGCCATTAGTCCTGATGTTTCCTGATGAAGAATTGCTGGCAACTAAATAAGAAATGAAGTCTAGAGAGTGCTCGATCCACTCGGTGATTGGCAGACGTAGGAGAATATATGGTCTGCCTTATTACAAACACGACGACAAAAAAAAACTCAAACTCATCAAAATGTAGGATACATGTGCTTCTTGCATCAGAAATCAAAAACCTTGATCTCTGGCAGATCATAGTCAATTAACTTCAGTGGTTGGACGAGGGTAGATGAATCAGATTCAAACATAACCCTGTATATACTTTTAGTACGCGAATTACCGAAGATTAATCAGTTGATTAGTTACCACATCCTTAGTTGATTCGGACCGGGTTATGCAAATAGTTGCCCAATTAGCCCATTTGTGAATCATTGCCTTGTTTACGAGACAAAAATCGCTCCTGCCCTTCCCGTACAGATCATGGTAATACCAGTTCAAACAATCAGCATCGATATATCAAACCCTACGCTCCTTCA
This sequence comes from Dactylis glomerata, assembly GCA_007115705.1. Classification (NCBI taxonomy): domain Eukaryota; kingdom Viridiplantae; phylum Streptophyta; class Magnoliopsida; order Poales; family Poaceae; genus Dactylis; species Dactylis glomerata. Next base: position 27,256 of record QXEO01001008.1, read on the forward strand.
TGACTGCATATCGCAGCTACAGCTCCTAAGGCGACTCGCCGCGATGGCCGTTTAGGGGTTATAACCTCTCCGGCCCTTCGTGCAGTGCGTTTCTCAACCGTGACTACTGTGTCATGTGATGCCTCGCCGTTTGACCTAAGGTATGCCGTGCACTGGTATTGCAATTAGACTTATACAGAGATTACTGTTAAATAATTTTTGGTTAGATCGATCACAAATTATAGCGGATGTAGAGTCAGAATAAGGGTCAAGCAAGAGACTAATTGAAAATGCAACTCCGCCGCATTTTTCTAAAAAGTTGCACAATTGAATTTACAAAATTTGTGCTTCAGAAAATGAAGAAAAGGGCACCCAATAACTTGTAACATTGGCATATTTTGATACCAATGTGATATCTAAGACAATAATTTTTGGTCAAATCCTGCCTCCACCTCCTTCATGGTCAAATCCGGGCTCTGCCGTGATGTCGTGGGCTCCGTCTTCGTACAGCCAAGCCGACCTCGCCTGGGACCCGGACCTCCTGACCCTCGAGTGGTATTGGAAGAGTGTGCCATTGTCCTCTCCGTCTTCCGCTACGTCTCCACAGGATGGCTACCTCTGCTCGTGCGAAGCAGTCGCCGCCTCCACCTCTCGCGACGAGGCGTCGGCGCTATGATTGCGGGGGAGACATGCAGATGACTGCTCGCCGCACCACCACCTCCAGTGCGGTGTTCAAACATGTGAACTATTATCACTCACAAAATTGTATGTTAAGGCCGGGTTATTCTGGCTGTAGGTGATCCCGTGGATTCTCTCCTCGAGCATTCTGGAATCTGGATGTCAGTGATTCCGCAGTTTTTTTTTAAGAAAAAGCAAAAGATTTGCCTTAATTCATTGAATAAGAGAGAGCTTTAAGTTTTGTTACAACCACACATACAAGCAAATGGAATTAATCTCCTAGCAAAATAAAACCCAACTTCTTTGCACCCGTTGAAGCCCACGATCTAGCTTCACTCTTGATCTTAGCTACAACGATTGCTTGGCAAGGTGCTTTTGTTCTTGAATATCCTTGCGTTCCTCCCATTCCAAAGCTTCCACGAAACGAGCATAAGGAGTAACGCCACACCCTTTGTTCTTCGAAGGGCCTTTGGCCGAACTTCATTAAGAAGAAAAGGAGGGTTTTTGTACAAGGAGTACAAGCAGTACAGGTCACACCCTTTGTTCTTCCTTGAGTGGTAAGGACCACATTACACCACCATGACTCAATATCATCGAATGGAAGCCAACTCGAGGTATCGAAGTTTTGGAGCCCAACCCAATGTTAGATCATGTTCCAAATACGGATGGAGTAGCCGGCCGGATTCTATCCTTTGGAAGCTTACATCTAATGGTGAATACTCTTGCTCTACGGCTTATAATGCGACAGATCAACAACCGCTGGGAGGCTGTTTGGCACTTCCTACGCAACGATTTGGCCCTCTTTGTCAAAAAGCGGGAGCTGATCACAGTAAGAGAATTACTGAAAATGTTCTGGGAAGCATCAAGACTAAAGGTCAACTGACGATGCAAAATCTACAGCCACGGTGATTAGGGTGCAGCACCAGATAAGGCTCTAGTGCAGGAGGTTTAGGGTGTGTTTGTTTGGGCTGCTGCTGTTGAGAAGCAGCTGTAGCTGGTGAGCTGTTAGAAAGCAGCTGTAGGAAGTAGCTGCTGGAAGCTGAGATTTGATGTTTGGCAGAACTGCTTTTGATGACTGCTGTTCCTGATTTGAAGGATGAAATGTCTGGAATACCCCTGAATGCTGAAGATGTTGTATAAATACTGATTCGAGCTGAATTAGCTAATTCTAACCATTTCAGAACACAACTGTGATCATTAATGCAAATTACCACAATATAAATTTATAAGTATTCATAAACAATTTTTATTGAAATAATTTGGGAGTTATTTATTTGGCTTTTGGCTTTTTGCTTTTGGCTTTTGGCTTTTGGCTTGTAAGTCAAAATTTATGCGGCAATTATATTACAAGACTTTGTCATATTACATAAAACATAAACCATCACATGTATATTACAAGACATTTCAATACGAATCCAAAAGAGCTAGAAGTTTGCCACATGCACACATATATTACAAAACTTACATTAACCCAAAAGCGCTACAAGCTTTCTCTCATCTAGACACCTCCCCTTGATGCAAACAAAGCATTAGCTATGCTATCACGAATGTTGTTCATGCTAACATGGTCCTCTCCCAAATCATCGCCTACATTGCCTCCTGATGTGTAACTAACATGCCCTGGCGGCATATAGTTCTCATCATTATCGCAACGATAGAAGTGAAGATCAAACAACTGACTATCACGAATGAAGTTATGGAGTGCTAGACATGCAATGATAATCTCTGTCTGCTTCTCTAACGGGTAACTAGATATACCATGCAAGATGCGCCATTTCTGCTTCAATACCCCAAATGCTCTCTCAATAGCATTCCTCAAAGATGAATGGGCATGGTTGAATATTTCTTGCTTTCCAGTAGGCGCTCCAGCTAGCCTAAATTCAGGTAGGTGATACTTGGTTCCTGTATACGGTGAGAGATACCCAACCTGATTGGGGTAACCCGAATCAACTAGATAGTACCTTCCTGCATGAGAGTATTAGACACAAGTGTAGTGCATATATGACACAGATATCACATGATAAAAGTATATGACACAGATATATGACACAAGTTAGTCCATATACCTGGAGGAGGGTGAGGAAAATTTGCTTCAAACTTAAGCAATGTATCTTTGAATATCCTCGTGTCATGCACGGAACCGGGCCATCCTGCAACTATGGAGGTGAACCGCAAGTCAAAATCACAAACAGCCATAACATTCTGTGTGGAATATCCAAGGCGACCAACATGGTTCACCATATCAGCAGCTGGCACAATAACTGGTATGTGTGTCCCATCAATTGCACCAATTGCACCATTGAAATGAGGTGTAAATCTAGAGTCCCGTAGCCTCTCATGCACCATTGGGAACTGTGGATCAATAGGCTTGATGATATCTCCAGCTAACAGATTCACGTAGTATAGCACCTCAGCAAACTTCCTATTGATTGTCTCCTTGGATCTCTTGAATCGGTTATGAACTTGACTCACAGATTGTGGACTACCAAGAGTCCACAAAAACATTCCAAGAGCCTCCTCAGAACACATGCGGGTTGACCCCTTGAAGCCATAGTTGTCAACCAAAGTGTCATGCAAAGCATCAAAACATGGCCTATGCATTCTGAACATGGCATAGCAATCCTTCGAGTTGCCCAAGTTATCAAATACCCATTGTTGTCCGGTGACTCTTGGTTCTACCCTCTGTTTCTTTGTAAGATGCTTCTCGGAGTGTTCAAGAACATGATACATCATTTGTGTATTTCGTCGTCGATGGCGCCTTCTTGAATCCATAAGTGCAGACTCAATGCTATCCTCATTGTCACTTTCATCAGTACTCTGACTTGTGCTCATCTGAAAACAACAACATACATATGATCAGCAATTTATATGATCAAAACAGCAATTTATATGATCAAAACAGCACCAAATAGCAATTTATATGACCAAACAGCACCAAACAACAATTTATATGACCAAACAACAATATATAGAACCAAAACAGCACCAAACATCAATTTATATGATCATAACAGCACCAAACAGCAATTTATATGATCATAACTGCACCAAACAGCAATTTATATGAGAAAACATCAATATATAGACACATACAACCATCGATAAAGGAAACACTTCCATCCATACATAGATATTCCAAGTCTTAAGGATACATAACATAGTACTTAACATAATATGGTACCATTAGGATACAATCTCAAAGTACATTATGAGATGGGCATAGAAATGCATATAAAGAAACTCTAATTTCTCTTCCGGTCCTCATATTGCATCTTCAACCAACGGAGCCGACCCTCCTTAGTTTTCATGGTATAGAAGAAAGCTCGATTTTCAAGTTTGCCAAATATTTTTGTTGCAATGTAATGCTCAACACTACCCTCCTCGGCTCCACATGCCACAACTTCTTTCATTATGGCATCAATATCTTCAACCACTTGGCTTGAAGATGATATTCCACGATCTTCATTAATACAATGGTCAACCCAACGCTTGAAGTCTTGTTGCATGGGATTCTTCTTTTTCTTCACTGGGCTACATGCAATCCTAGCAGCCCCACGCTTTCTATTAACACTAGGAGGTGTTGGCGCCGAGCCTTCTTCTTCTAGAAGATCAACCAAATTTGCGGGCACTTCTCTTGGCACTCCCGGCATGACCGCCGATGTCCCATCAACATGGGCATCCTCAAACATGACCTCCATCAACTCCAAGTTATCCGGAGGACCTTTCCGGAATCCCGCAATAAGCTTGTTAGCCTACATAAGATTTGCAAAAAGTTAATAACCATAATGTGATCCACCTATTTCGAAATGTAAATATGACATAACATGCATATGTATTTCTTACCTTGATCAATTCAGCCCACTGTGCATCATCCGCTGTAATTGTTTTCTTCACCGGATCCCAACCAAGTCCAGTTGCTTTGGTAGTATAGTACACCCATGCTTGATACAATGCTTTCGTTGAATCCCACTTATTTTTGAATTGTGTCTTGGTGTAGTTTCTTCCAGTTTTAAGACCAAATTCTCTACCAAGATTCTTGTACCCCTCCGGACTAAGGAAAGCGGTTGGTCTATTTCCTGCCCTTTTTTGATTCATGCATATTTCACAAAAAATTGTAGTTGACGATGCATCCCAGTGTGCCTTAGGTGTCTTATCTTGATCCATCTAATTACATACATAGGTAAAATTATTTAACTCCTACTTTGCATATCACCTAGATATATATCCAACAATGTATGTATGTATGCAAAATATCACACAAACAATCTCAAGCAGCATATGCATATACATCAATGTAACTTGTACATACCAAACAATCTGAAGCAACAATCTGTAGCATATTTCAAAAAAAAAGCAACAATCTGTAGCAAGCTCACCTTGCTGGCCGATGGGGACGAGCTCCTCCTCTGCCCGTGCGAGGTGCCGAGGCAGGGGACGGAGAGAGATGGACGGGGCCGACGGCTGGGCGGCGGCGGACGGGGCCGGCGGCTGGGCGGCGGCGGACGGGGCCGGCGGCTGGGTGGACGGGGCCGGCGGCTGGGCGGGAGCAGTGGCGTGCTGGGCGGCGGCGGACGGGGCCGAAGGCTGGGCGGCGGCGGACGGGGCCGGCGGCTCGGCGGCGGCGGACGGGGCCGGCGCCGGCAGGTCGGCGGACGGGGCCGGCGGCTCGGCGGCGGGGTCAAACCCTAGCCGCCATGGACAGAGCACGGGGAGCTGGGGGAAAATGCGTCTCGGGGTACCGATTCGTGTGTGAGCGCGGAATATATATGCAGTGGCAGTTTTTTGTAAATAGTTCAAAGTAGTATGGATAGTGATGTCTTTTCCAACTCGGGAAGCTCGGGAAGCAGCTAAAAGCAGCTCGGGGCTAGCTTCCTCTCGACAACGGCCGTGTAGTGTGTTTCCGTGGAGCGCTTGTAGGCAGCGCTTTACAAAATACAGCTGTTTGTTTGCACTTTGGCTTTTAGACCCTAAAAGCAGAAATAGAAGCTTAAACAAACAGACCCTTAGAGGTGTCATTGTGTCAACAAGCAGAGTTTCCGATGAACTATATCGGCCTCCAGCTCGCTTTGCGAATTGCGACCTCTAACCAAAGCAGAATGGCCGCCACCGCTTGACAGAGTTCTTGAGTTTATACCCAAATGACATGAAGGTTTAATCGTGCGCTCGGGACGGCTCGTGCTAATTGAGACCGTGATCTCCGTGGAACCTGTACATCCGCTTCTTGTTGGCAGAGGCGTGGAATCAGATTTGCAAACCTTTCGCTTTTGGTGGACTGGGAGTGTAAAAATATTGTAGCTTCAAGGACTTGCATTGCGCACGCGCTTGGAATGGCTACGCCGCGCTGACAGCACCCGTCCATGGCAGGGGCTGCCCGTGTTAAGAGACACATACGCTTGTACAGTTACTTGACAGTCTGGTAAAGATTCATGTTGGAAATGGGCCGGTAGAATACATTCCAATGGAGCTAAGATTGCTGACCTGACACCGCTGATGCTGATCTTGGCATAAGTGAGCACGAGGAAGAAAAAAGGCAACAACTGTGGTGTCTGTGGAAGCGGCACTTCTCCAATAAAATTGTCTTTCAACTCTCGACGGTTCTACTTGTTCCGACCAAAATATTTTCTTACCATCATGATAGTTGTTTTCATCAATGTAAAAAGTAGTTCAGTCTCATTGGCTTCCCAACTTAGGACAGACACGAGCACAATATTCTATCGGTCTCAGCTTATATGTAAGAACAAGTCCGCTCCACATACCATCTATCAAGTTAGAACTATAACTTGATCAACGGTAACGATTTTAGCAATGTTTATGATAGTTGGTAATTAGTATAAGTGATGATATTTCAATATCAAGTAGATGTCATTCATGTGATGTGAGGTTATTATTCAACACCATAACTTGTGTGAGAGAGTCAAACTAATGGTTCACTTTATACTCTATAAGTTTTTGAAAATTTGCTTAAATTGACGGTACACTCGAAATCACTCATAAGATATTTGTTTGAATATATCATTGCATATGTATACCAAAATATTGAAGATATTTGACATTAATGCAAATATACAAAAATAAGGAAACGTGCGCTTTTACAAATTTTTAGTCAGTATCTATAAAATACTACTCCCTCCGATCAGAAATAACTGTCGGGGACTTAGTACAAAGTTTGTACTAAGAAAATTGCCGACAATTATTTCCGATCGGAGGGAGTACCTATGTTTCATATTAGTTATTGTAATTGTACTAAATCAGTGAGAGTTAATATTGAATGGAAGGAGTAGAAATTTAAAATTATTTTTGTTACAAAATATATTTGTATACCATACGGAAAGTGCATTTTTGGCTGTATATTACAATAAAATAATGCTACCTTAATATTAGTAGCATTTCATATTTAGTTAATTTTATCAGTATGTTGTGGGAAAGAGACTATCATACAGATTTTAGTCGAATAAATATAACATTTTATAAAAGTATATATTTTTAGTATAAATTATATCTATTTAATTCACTCTAAGTATAAAAATTTTAGAACCGCCCATTACGACAGTTGGTTGCTAGATATATAGGGAGGCACTATGAGCAAAGTGGTTGATCAATGCACCAATCTATAGATAGACGTCCAACAAAATCCTCTTGAGTAGCATATATTTTAATGTCATGGTCGCGAGTACAATGATAATGTCATGGTCACTGACAAGGGTATAGCTAATAGAGCCCGTTAGTTGAGTATCCCTGAGGCCCGTTAAGCTAGGCCCAATTGTAATGATAGTCGAGATGCGAGTTCTTACCGTATGTCGATATTGTAATCTGTATCGGACCCTACCCGATCCTCGAGACCTGGCCACCTATATATAGGGGCCAGGAGGGGACGGTGTAGGCCAGATTGAAAGCAAGCCAGGTTGAACACCCAAGTTTACTTTCGATACATACTTATTTCGACTAACTTTACCTTCGAGTTCATCCGACGCCCTCTTCCCCCGATCCTAAGTTCTTCATCTAGGACATTTGTCGAGTTAACCCTCGTCAATTGGCGCCGACCGTGGGGAACTTGGGCGTTGGAATCATGAATTCGACGGCTTTTTTGCTTTTAGCCAACAGCAATACAGAAGTCGACGAAAATCAAGAGATGGAATTGACAATAGGAAGTTTAAGCATCTTCATCGGGCCATCGGGTTCGTCTCGCCTTTCAGATCCAACGAAACAAGATCCGTCGGCAAGTGAGCCTGAAACAGAAGCAATGATGGAATATTCTGAAGGCTCTTCCAGCGAGGTAAACTCGCCGGTCAGCTTAGAAGAAGTGCAAAAAGGAAAAATCGCAGAAGACAACGAAGCAATGGAAAATTTCAACGCAGGGGTCCAACTCGAAGATCTCATGATCTGCCTCGACGATATCTCAGACAAGTCAACAGATACATGGAAGACAGGATTAGAGCTTTCTGAAGATGGGGATTCGATCTTCTCAAGCTTTAATAGTAACATCGGCAAACAATGCCAGGTGCTTGCCATCGTAGGAGACAATTCAGGAGAATTCGACGAAAACAACAATCCAGTGCTAAACCCAGCAAATATCGACAAAGGAGCAAATCATCTAGCAGAAGGGCAAACAGCAGAATCTCTCACAGCCAGGGAAAAAATTCGACTATCAGTCGACGAATGGAGAATAATAAGAGAAGCCGTAGAACACGGCACGCCAATACCATCAAATTCCAGCAAAGACATGCTTTTGGGGTATCATTATGCCCTAAGGCAGCAGGCAAAACAACTAGCAAAGGAGAAAATAGAGATACAACAAAGAAAAGAATCAGCCATTGCAGCTAGCAATGCCGCTCGCAGAGCACGAAGCGACGCATCACACACTAACGCAAGGAGAAATCGTCGACATGGTTCAAGGTACGAAAACCTCGAGTACTCAGAAAGGCAAAGCATCTCCAAAAACCTCGACTCCTCCTTCCTATCGGTCGACGAGCAGGGGAACATCGTACCAAAAACCCCTGAAGCAGCACTAGTAGCAGCACAAGCATATCTGCTTACAACTCGACCAAGCCCAGAGGATCCTAGGGAGCATATGCATAGAGCAGCATTAAACGGACTCAACATGGTCGGCCACAAGCTATCAGCAAAAGGAGAGGAAGTATATCACCACAAGGAAGCGCACAAGCCAAGGTCGCCTCGCCGTCACCACAATCCTCGACACAGAAGTAGTAATCAACGATCTCGATCGCCGTCACCAAGACAACATGGAGGAACCCGAAGATCTCGATCTCCAAATGGAAAGCGCGACTATGAAGACGACGAAAAGGAGATGGGAGCATCGTGCTTTAGCCGCAGGGTTCGCACTACACTAGTACCCAAGGGGTTCAAATTACCTCATGATCAACAAAAGTACGACGGATCACAGGAACCACAATCATGGCTCTCAGACTATCTGCAAGCAGTACAAATATTGGGAGGAACCAAAGAAACAGCAATGCAAAGTTTGCAACTACACCTCACCGGCGCAGCAAGGTCATGGTTGAGCAAACTAGAGAAAGAAACCATTGGGAGCTGGGAAGACCTCACAAAGCAATTCACAAGCAACTTCAGGTCGACATACAAGCGGCCAGCATCAATAGAAGAAGTCAAAGCATGTGTGCAACAACGCGACAAAACATTACGGGCATACATCCAAAGATGGAGTCTTATCAAAAACTCAGCAGTCGAAGTCTCAGACGAAAGAGCAATAGACGCGTTCATCATTGGATTAAGGCGAAGAGACCTAGTCGAAGAGATGGGAAGAATTAAGCCAAAAACAGTATCAGATCTCATGGACGTAGCAAATAGATTCGCAGACGGAGAAGACGCATGCAACAACAAGCATACGCGATCTCCAGAAGATGATAGAAGAAACAGATACAGAAGTCAAAGGAGACGGTCCCGCAATTACGACAACTACGGCTCCCATAGCCAAGTAGTCGCAGGGTACAAGGACAATAGCTATCAAGGAAGTGATCGCAGAAGCTCGGGATATTGAAGCTACGGAAAAGAGGACTATAAAAAGTTTCCCATGAGAGAATCCAGAGAGTACAACCCGTCGCCAGAAGACATGCTCAACGGACCTTGTCATATACACTCACCGTTCGTCGATGGAAAGCGAGTATCCAGGCATGCAATGAAAGATTGCACAACATTCTTGAAGCTACAAGAGGCAGCATTAAACAAACAAACCGAAGCAAGGCGACAAGGATACGAAGGAAGCAACAAACCTCCCACAAATCAGCAAGGGAACAGTGGATCACCTCAAGGACAAGACTAGCCAAACCAGGAACACGATGACGACGAAGGGTACGTTCCATCTAAGGGACACATCACAGCAATGATACAACCTGTGCCTAAGTCGAACAAAGAGGAAAAAAGTATTACTCGACAAGTCAATCTAGTAGTCACTTCACCTCCAGCTACAACAGAATATCTACACTGGTCAGAACAACCCATCGCGTTCAACAGGGAAGATCACCCTATAACAGTACCTCGGCCGGGAAACGCACCTTTGGTACTCAAAGCTCAAATCGGCGCATACAATGTCAACAGAATATTCATGGATGCAGGAAGTGGAATCAATCTGATATATGCGAAAACACTCAAAGCAATGCATATATCATTAGAGTTCCTGAAGCCAACAGATTGTTCCTTCCATGGGATCGTACCAGGAAGTGCTAATTATCCACTAGGTCGAATAGCACTCAACGTTTGCTTCGGCAACCGGCAAAACTACAGAAGAGAAAAGCTAGACTTCGAAGTCATGGACTGGCCATCTCAGTATCATGCGATCCTCGGACGACCCGTGTTTTCGCGATTCATGGCGGTGCCTCACTATACATATCTGGTACTCAAAATGCCAGGACCGAGAGGAATAATTACAGTAAAAGGAAGTTTTGAAGTCTCAGATCTCTGCGACAGGAAGTTCCACAAGATGGCGCAAAACTTTGGCATGACAGCCAACTATGCAGAGAAGGCGAAAAGCACGACTACATAAGGCGTCAAGCTACTCGAAGGACGCGTTGCGGAGCCCGAGATGAAGAAACCACGAGTAGGAGCGTCAGGAGAAGACAAAGATACAGGAGAAGAAGAGAATGCCATGACGGCATAAACATCAAGAACAACAAAGTAGAGTAGAAGAATAAGGCTGTAAAAGCCACGAGTTATACTAGGGGCAATGCCCTCTAGATCCAGAACACAGGTCATAGGCCGGATCTCTTGGGTCACCCCATGTATCTTACATTACAAGTATAATAAAGACAAAACATTCCTCATATTCGAGTTTACGAGTCTTTCAAAGGGAAAATGCGGCAAACGCACGAATCATACAAGAACGCTCTGAGAATAAATTTCAGACATAAAGTCGGGAAATCATGAACTCTCGCGTTCCACATAAGTATTACAACATCGGGTTGTCCGAATCGTCTACACCTAAAGGGTCTAAGTAGTGATACTCGCGGAAAAACGCGGCATCTTCTTGCAACAGCCTGGCTATAATTCGTCGGGCAGGCTGCAAGGTACTCTCCAAGTGTACTCGAAGGCTAGCTCCACCTAGAGGATAGCTCAGCGACATAGAACTATAATTAAGTCTTGGCTTCCACTTGCGTATCCATCCAAGAGCAAAATTGGCACCTGCCACTAAGTTCAGCTCTATCAATCGATGAATTCGCTGGCTGGATCTAAAAGTATCAAGAAGCAGTGGGAAAGTTGCAGGCAGAGGATTGCGAGGAAGCATAACATAGTGCATAGTCACGAGAGCTCTCCTGCAACCATCAACTGACTCGCCAATGTGTTGGGCGCGATCCTGAAGCAGTACAATAGCCTTCCGACGTCGAGGATCGGACCACAAAGTTTCGACACCCGTGGACATTTTTTCAAGAGCTGCATTTCGTTCGGTGACCCGGCGATCCTCAGCAGCGAAATCCAAGCAAGTACCTATGACGAGAAGGGATATCATAAAGATAGCAAGTGAAGCAAAAGGGAAAAAGATAAGTTGAAAGAAAACTTACATCGCAACATCTCGCAGGCAGATTCGATAATACCAATAACAAAAGAGTCGCATTCTTCATGATGTACAATCTTCGCCATCAGACTAGATACCTTATCGTCAAGAATAGATACCTGCTTCATCAAACCAGAAGTTTTGCTAGCTTTATCAAAAGCCATTTGAGCTTGGCGTTTGGCTAAAGTCAAGCGAGCCTCAAGATCAGAAATCCTTGAAGAATACTCTGCTCATTGACTGCATCGACTAGGAGGCGACGAAATCGTCGAGCCAAACGTGCGGGCAGAGGAAGGAGCAGGCCCGCAAGTCAAAGGATCATTGATGTGCATCGACTGGAAGTCAAAAGCAAAGAAAGGAGAAACATTTCAGAGAGACAGCACAAGACTTCATAAGAAGGAAATATATTTACATAAGTGCAAAACCCTTTGACTAAGGTTCTCGGGTTGCACGCGACTAAAAGTTTTTACATTCAAAAGGAGAAATTGAAAACTACAAGGAAGCCGAGTCTACGCCACCTCAGCATTTTGCTCCGTGGCAGAAGAAGGCATGACAAACGCCTCGCCAACAGTTGATGGAGGCGCAGGATCTTCCGCCGCTGGAGGTGGCGCAATAGATGTCGTGGAGGCTGCCGAAGGAGAAATAGTCGCCACCAGTGCAGGCGCCAACTTCTTCGCCTTCTCAAAGAAAGCCTTCATCTCATCGCGGGTGCGGCCATGGGGGGAGCTCACCTTCTCCCAGTCGAAGTCCGCACCATGTGCATAAGAAAGTGCAATAGCACCCTCAGCACCGCGCTTCAGAGAAAGCCCTTTCAGCTGGAGGGTGGGGTCTTCAGTTGTATCAAAGGCCTTGGCAAGCTTCTCCAAGTTGTCCTTCGGAACCTCTGCCTTTTTCTTCGGCCACAACCCGACGAACAGTCGTGACAGAACGCGGCTAACCAACTCAAAAGTCTCCTGGATAGATATCCAGTTTGCCTCGAGTAGGTTAACCGCGGTCATCAGATGATCATCGCCCGGTTGCAAGGACGACGAGGATACCCCAGTAAATCCTGCACAACAAAAGAAGACAGAGGAGAAACGGAAAGAAAAGCGTCAGCAAGTACAAACAATGCAACATGAGTGGAAATAGAAGACAAGGCAAAGTCCTTACCTTCAGCAGCAGCAGACATTGTGCGAAGACTCTCTGCCACGGCTTGCTCTCGCTGAGCATGCTCCTTGTTGGCATCGGCTAAAGCTTTTTCGGCTTTCTTCGCCTTACTAAGCGCAGATTTCTGCGACTTCTCAGCGCTTGCTTTAGCAGCAGCCGCAACATCATAAGCCTTTTGTGAAGCACTAAGCTCGGCTTCCAGCGACGCAATTCGAGCGTTGGCTGTTGCTAGAGCAGCTACAGAAGAAGAAGAAAGAAAGTCAGGTAAACAACAAAGTATAAGCATAGAAGAAAAGTAATGACTGGATGTCAAGTATACCTTCGGAAGCTTTCGCAACCTTTAGGTACTCAGCACATTCAGTGCCCAAGGTGACGAATCTCTTCAATAATCCCTGGGAAAAAGGGCGTGTAAGAATATAAGAGAATACAAAGAGAGCAAGTCAACAGAAGTTACTTACATCACCGGGAGAAATCGTCGATGCATGAGCCTCAATAGAAACGTCAGTTTCTTTTGACTTCTTCAAGCATTTGAGGTTTCGAGTCACAGGAATCTTCTTGACAGAAGCCCTGGTAACCCTCGGCGCAACTTCTTGCTCGGCAGGCTCATCAGCAGTCGCAGGTGAAGTCGAAGGAGCAGTTGTAGCATCTTTTGGAGGCTCCTCGTCATCTCTACAAGAAGAAAACACAGTTATGAGTAACACGATAGAAACAAGGCAAGAGAAGTGCAATTGAAGAACTCGAATAAAGCACTTACGATGCCAGGAGGTCGAAGTATTCCATATCTCCCGCAAGAACAGAGGCCTTATCAGCCGCTGCAGAACTCGAAGAAGCAAATTCGTCGACACGCTTCCTCTTCTTGTCGACACCAGTATCTTCAGTGAGCACAGGAGGAGGCGATGTCGACGAACTAGTGTCTTCTTTTGATTCTTCGGTATCATCTCCGTCCTGATTTTCTTCAGCCTCAGGGGCTTCAGATACAGAAGAGGCCAGATCAGCCGGAAGAGGCCCTTCCTCTGGAAGAGGAGGGAGCGAAACAAGGAATTGGTGCCCCTGCACATAAACAAGTCAGCAGAGTACAAAGGCAAAGAAAAACACAAATCAAAGTAAACGAAATTCGACAATAAGTGAACAAAAAGCAAGCAGATACATACCTCAGGTAGAGGGTGCACGGAGTCGAAGTAATCAGCGGTCAAATCAGCAACCGCATGTTCCTTAGTGAGCTTGGTGAGGCTCCTGACTCGCTTGTCGACATCTTTTTTCTCTATCAAATCTTCAGAGACGCGAGCAGGATCCTCCAAGCCAGAATAGCTCCAAAGCTTGGTTAGGCGGTGCTACAGGGGTTGAACTCGACGTTGCACAAAGAACGCCATGAGTTGAATACCCGACAAAGCGCCTCCTTTGCCTCCTTTTAGAGCTTGAATGCGAGATAGAAGAGGAAGAACTTGTTCTATTTCCGCATCTGAGGGAAGCGCATCCCACGACGCCAATTTCTTCACCTCCTGGGAGGCATCGAAAGGGGCTAGACCATATTGGTCTTCAGGAGAAGCTTTGCGATCTTGGATGTAGAACCATTTGGTTCTCCACCCCTGGACAGACGCGGCAAAAGAAAATTCAAGGTACTGCGCCTCAGGGCGCACAGAGATTACGGCTCCGCCCAATTTAGGATTTCTGGACAGAGCAACATTGGGGCGAAGTCGAAAAATCGACCTCTAGAGAAGAAAGTGGGGCTCAATGCCCAAGAATGACTCACAGAGAGTCACGAAACAGGCAATGTGAAGGATGGAGTTAGGTGTGAGCTGGTGAAGCTGCACACCGTAAACAAAGAGAAGCCCACGAAGAAACTCGTGGGCAGGGAGAGAAAAGCCGCAGAGAAGGAAAGCAAGGAACATTACCCGAAAGCCGCTCGGGGGCTGCGGGATCCGCTCAGTACTGGGGAACTTGATTGAATCAGAGCTGGAGATGAGGTCGTCCATCCTGGCCTTCTCCAACTCCTTCTTCGTGATGGCAGAGCGCACCCAGCTGGTGGCAGAAGATGTCTTGGCCATGGTGTTCTTGGTGGCTAGGTGCTTCACACGCATCTAACGCGATGCGCTCGGGGGCTATGCACGAGTGGAGGAGGAAGAAGAGATCGGCAATGGAGGCGGCGGAGAGGAAGAGCTGGTAAACAGTAAAATCCCCCACTACCCCCTTTATATACCTTCTCAGAGAAGAGATCGTGGGCTGAGACGTGGCGCAAAGAGCGGAAACGGCAAGCCCACTAACGGTCAAAAATTGCGAAAATTACAGTGCTGCCCATAAAAACGGTTCGCACTCATACAGAGTGACGTACTCATTGATGTCATCAAAAAGATGATATAAGAAAGGTCAAAACTAAGAAGGATGGCGCCGACAAGTGCAAAATCTATAGACAAGACTATACACGAAGGACTTTCGATTATAGCCTTGGGGGCTACTACTTTCAAGAATGTTGAATGCAACTTCTAAACTGGAGTGGTGGACGTGTATTCGACGACAGGTTATCATTAAAATATTTTGAGTTGAAGTATGATGGACTATATTATATTTGAGCCTATACTCGAAAAAGTATTTTTCGACTATAGCCTCGGGGGCTACTCCCATCGGGAGCACTGAGCGCGCACCCGACGATATTTCTTGGCAAGCATTGGAACATGTGAAGTGGAGGAGTGTTACTCCCATCGGGAGCGAGTTTTTATGGTTGTATAAACCCGAATATTTTCAGTCAAACTTTGACTGCGACATGCGATTCTCGAGTTGCATTATCGCAACGAAACTTGAATGCCGTGATTTATCACGAAGGTAAGACCCCGGGATCCATCCTGTGTGGCCTGGTATACGCATATGGATGCGCTCTGCTGGTATGTATCCGTATCTACGACGCGAAGAAAATCCTGGTGGACGCACTGGGTACCCTGAGAATCACTGGGATTCAATTTTTGTAAGTCCTAAATGCGGCAAAATAGTGGGTTTGACCGGTATCCCGAATTCAAGTCCAAGGGGATTGAATTTGAAGTAGGTGACAAGTATCTGTTCCGGCAGTTAACTGACCTCTTGATCCGTCAGAGTTGTCAGGCTTGTTCATCAAAACCCCTTGCGAAAAATTGTCATGAAAATAAGTCGAAAGACCAAGTCAAAGATTTGAAGATATGAAGAAATCGAAGAATTGATCAAGTCAAAGATTTAAAGATTAGAGATTCAACCCGAATCTGCAATTCTGGTAGAATCTCAGGGGCTACTGACAAGGGTATAGCTAATAGAGCCCGTTAGTTGAGTACCCCTGAGGCCTGTTAAGCTAGACCCAATTGTAATGATAGTCGAGATGCGAGTTCTTACCGTATGTCGATATTGTAATCTGTATCGGACCCTACCCGATCCTCGAGACCTGGCCACCTATATATAGGGGCCAGGAGGGGACGGTGTACGCCAGATTGAAAGCAAGCCAGGTTGAACACCCAAGTTTACTTTTGATACATACTTATTTCGACTAACTTTACCTTCGAGTTCATCCGACGTCCTCTTCCCCCGATCCTAAGGCCTTCATCTAGGACATTTGTCGAGTTAACCCTCGTCAGTCACGCTAGGGGCAGGAATGATTTAGAAGTGCAGAGCACCTCTCAATTGTACAATTTTCGGTTGGGGAGAGAGCGCCGCCGGGGTGATCCTGAGGCAGGACAAGATGTGAATGAAGACGTGGGGGAAGAAAACATAGAGGAACCGGTTGTAGGAGTCGATGCACCACAGATCTGTTCACATCTCAATAATAGTTCTTCTACTTGCTGGAGGCGACATGATATTTGTGTGTGTATATAAACATGGTCTCACTAATTTGATCATCTGGCCCGATGGATGGTCTCGATAAAATATTGTTTGCACATTAGTAAATTCCATGGTCACATCTTGCTGTTATGCACGTACGCTAAGCTGGTGTGGTATGAAAGATTTCAACGGCTACAGTTTGATGCTGAATTTTTAGCGGGCAATGATATACCTTGCGGAATTGGTGGATACGACAAATAGGGAGATTTGACAAGAGTAAGAGGAAGAGTTTATCTGGAAGAAAGGAACGTATGGGTCTTCAACACCCCCCAGACTGCAAAGGCTGGTAGACAAACTTGTGGCCTTCGTTGTAGATGAGTTCAGACTTGGGAGAGAGTAGGTGTGGGTGTTCCAACATGTATTACTAGGTAGGAAGACGCGGCAAGCGGCTTGCCGCGTGCTTGCCTGCCTACGGCGGGCAAATAACAATTAATATTACCATTAGGTTGGCAACTAAAACTTGTGTGTTCTATAATGAACTCGGTTGAAGAAGATAATCATATGCATTCTATACATGACTCGACGATCTCCTTTTCCATGCATACCGGCTCAGCAACAATATAAAGAAATTAAATTAAGGAAGAAAGTATAATGGCAACCAAACCAATATAAAGAAACATTGTGAAAAGATTAAATTAAAGGACCATAATTTTATATTATAGTAACAGTAGCAGGTTCATACATAATTGTATAATTGTATAGTATATAATATTAGGAGCCCAAAAGGGATACTATCATAAGAGTTGTGCTTTGTACTGGCTAGCTAGGTTGTAGCTTTAAGGGGAATTCTAGCACGAGGATAAAAAATATCAAGATATGTGATCAATGAGTCGTATAAAATGTCCTGTAAAATCATAGTCTAGTAGTGCACCGAAACAGACAATGACACAGACAGCGATTCCAACCATCCCTCATAGTCCCTTTGTACTCCACAGCCTCATGGGAGGCTCTACTTATGTTGCCAAAGTCTCACAAGCTTCGACAATATCTTGCCGGCTCATTTCCGGTACATTTCCCAACAGTTTATCATCTACACAAGCAAATAATCTATTATAGAAGATAGCACATAACAGCCTGGATACAGATCATGACCTTTTCTTTGTTTTCCACCCTAAAAAAATATCCGGTCACTAAAAATAAGAACATAAGAAATAATAGTAATTCAGTAGAGTTGCATTTTTCAAATATTAACATGAAAAAACTTTGATTTCTTTGAGAGATCATAACTTCAGTTCATCATTTTCTATCACACATAAGCACACACATTGTCCTCCCATCTACGCTCTGTATCCTTGAGTATTTCTACAAACAGCTATCGCTCATATCTGCAACTTCAAAGCCAGAACACAATTTGAGAAAAGAAATGTGCATAGCAATAGCTACCTCTGTACAGTAATAATTCTTTCACTACAAGGCCGGCGATAAGCACATGAAAGTTAGCTGATAGCCAAAAGTGGCATGGCGAGCCTAGTCGAAAAGAGCACCAAACTATAACCTAACTAAGACAAATTTTAGTTATAATATACACAATGGTTTCTAAATATTTATGTCTGACTGTAGCACATCATAACATATATTTTAGGTTGTAGAACTATAAGACTACATGTATGGAGAACGATTGGTAATTTGGCATTTTAGAAGCCACACTAAAATGTTGAAAATCAGAAATAGCAAAAGGAGAGTACTGGCGATGGCAGGGTAATATATATTATGAACTTTATACACTGAAGCTGGCATACAGGATAGAGAGTGGAGCTATCTTTAAAATCATTGTTACCTACAGCTCTGGATGCCCCTGAGTCGCCCTGAAGACCATCCCGAGATCAGAGCCATGATTGCAAGCATCAAGACCAAGATCGTCGCCCTTCGTCAAGCTGCGGATTAAATCTTGGCCCCTGCTTGTCCAATTGTTGTTTAGTTTAGTCGTTGTGTGCTCTCCTTCTGTGAGGCGTCAGTTTCCGAACCTTGTTGGGCTGTCGTGTTGACACCCTTGTTTTGTACCGGTCTGTTCTGGTTCCTTCTGTATGAGCTGTAAAACTTGTGTTATCCCCTGGTCCACTGGGGCTTTATTTATAAACCTGGGCCTATGCCTATTATCTAATAAAAAAAAGCTATCCTCCTTGTCTTCCTGCCTAGTCCTAATAAAGATTTTACACTACAGAACCAAATGGTTCTTGACCAGATCAAGTAAAGAATCACATAAGGGCTGCAAAATCTGCATTTAGCAATGTCATTTTATTTCTGGTTGATGCTTAAAATTAACAGTATTGGCCGATCAATAGATGCCGCCTGTCATGATTCATGAACCACTCAAACTCTGAATTCCTATTCCTTCTAGGACACTGAATCGTGCCTTCATCTGAATTATTCTAAAGAGTTGGCAGGGCCTTACCAAAGAAAACAATCTATATGGGTGGATGTGAAGCTCGCGCATAGTTAGCCTGATCGATGTACTTGTGTATCACACTCCTACTGTATATAGCGGACAAGCAAATATTGCACATTTGAATAGATAAAATATGAGAGCTAATAAAAGACATGACCAACTAACACCACAATGTAAACAGTATTTATGGTATATTAACAAAGACACTATTTTCCCTATACATACAAAGGAAAGTACTGGAGCAATACTTGACACAAAAATAAAGTCCATATTTGACTACTAATATGTTGATAAATAGATCAATGGGTAAATACTACAACTACATATGAACAGTGGTCTGTTCACAGCTTCATTGGATACAACAATGCATATTACCTCAAGATGCAATAAATTTGGTTGTCATGATTTAGACAGGCAGTGCACATGTTATAACTATAATCTAGCAAAATGTGGTGATGGCTTGAATACCTTCGAGGCTTTGACAAGGCAATATCCATATGGTCAAATGTCTCCTGTAAGAATTCATGATAGATTGCATGTGTACTGTACCAAAGACTCGACAGTGGTATGATACTATTAGAAGAAACGATCAAACAAGTTCAGAGAAGCAAATGTTCAAAGAAGTCAACCAATAAATCGGTAAACATGAAAACATGTAGAAAGGCAATAACAGCTATAACATAATATATAAACAACTACAATTGTTCAGCCGATCATAAATGGGTAAACTATAAAAAACTTGGGAACAAATGTACAACCACATTTGCTATATCGATTGCATGATCATATGCTGAGGTGGTCGTGTATTAACACAAGAAGTTCCAAGTTGCCAACATTAACTACATCAGACTATGCTCAATACCCTAAAAATGAGGGGCGAAGAATAAGCAGTGGTGTCAAACTGACATATTGCACTACTACAACTTTACAAACGTATATTCCCTAGGATAATTTCCAGATATATTATGTTCAATATTAAGTCACAACAATACTAACATTGAGGCTGTTGTTCCCAGCCAACAAACTGCAGCTACCTGCAAAAGCTACTACTACTCTACGGACCTATAGCACATGGGGTAATTTCTAAAGTTGTTAAATACTTAAATTCTATTTTAAGAGAAACCACTGATACAATTAGTCAAGTTAAATTGATTCATTTGTTATGGATATAGCATTATTTTCATTCCCGCCCTCTGGATCTTCAGTAAGCTGGTTATTTTGGATCTGTCCACAAAGCATAAATTATTCCTATAATTCAAAGTGAGCCAATTCGTTTTCCAGCTATATAATCTATTGGCCATACTTTCGTTGGTTGTCTCATAAGGCAGAAACTTGATGTTGATTTGCACTGCCATTTTGCAAGAAGAGCAAGGGAGAGGGAGGAAGAACAAATATGTACCTTCGATCTGGGAATGACAACACAGAGGAGTTTGCTAGCCGGGGGGGAGGGGGGATGGTTGGCAAAGTACACACCACAACCTCGATAGACACTTCATGAGACTCGGAAAACTGAGCAGTAGAGAAGACCAAACAAACAAGAACTCATGATTATGATAAGGGTTGCAAATTTGAGAAGTTATCTGTAGACTCTTATATGAAGAAGGTAGAATGAAATCTAGAGTACCGAACAGGAGTACTATAAACCTTTACAAAATTATAATCAATTTTTTTCTTAGTATATGATCCTTCAGTTTGAGGAGAGTTCAGAATACTTATACAAACTTATGTAAGTCTTCCTACTATATTGTTTGACGTGTAAAATCAGTGCTATACTAAAAATATCTAGAAATCTTTGTTCATGATCATGACTTACGTGACACTCAATCGTGCATGAGAAAATTAGATGAACCTATAACATGCAAGTCTGTTCATCATCCAAAATCATAAAGGGAGTTTCAGTTATGTAATAGGTGTATCCTCGGTTAAAGTTTCAGTTATGTAATAGATAAACCTATAAGATGCTTCATAAACATTTATCTTCTATGAAAGGCGACCGCAAACAGATTAATATATGGCAAAGTCACATCATTTAAATTTCATCGTCATATAGATGGTTGGCTTACAATGTAAAATATTGCTCGATGCACAACTCGTAACAGAGGACAAAACAAATAACCATTTTAAAAATAGGCAGCACCATGGTATGTTTTGAGTTTTGGCTTACCTTGGACAACTTATCTTCGTCGTATTTGCTCTAGCAAAATCATCCCAAGGCCTGTGTAATGGTCTCTAAAATCCAGAGCATTCAACGAACACGTGGATGAGCCAAGAAAAAAAATCATGCAATAGACAATCGAGAATAAATTCATAAAACTTTTAAGAAAATAAAAGAGCTCTGCACTGAGTTAATACAACAAGGTAAAATTACCAACTAAGAACAGCTGCGGGACGCAGACAACAAACTGGCTATCAAATCATTAGCTAGAAATATGAGATAAATGATAGGAAGGCAAGCAGGAAATATCAGAATGGTAGAGTCATCAGAAACAAGGTCCAGAAATGATACTGTACAAAAAAAACTATACCTCTTTAGTCTATAGCACATGCAGATTGTTTTAGCTAAACCTTGGGCACTTAAACATCTAGATCATAAAGGAAATTAGACAAGGAACCTTGTAGATAACAAGAGGCATAATATTAGGATATAGTGACAAATAGTGCTTCACTTGCTGATGGTGTCACCAGCTACAGCCAGCTCGAATCACCTGTTGTGAGCAAGGAAGCCATGTAAGCATGAGAAAGGGGTGAAGAAATAAATCTACCCTTTTCCTCCTTAAAAGAAAATAAAGGGAACATTCAAGCTACATATTACAAGCCAATTTAGCACTTATAGTCTGCGTATTTGTTAGGATATGAGTTGGCAAATTATTTTCCATCATCAATATAAGATGCTTGCACACACCAAAATCAGGAGACATGGACTCTTCTGTTATTTCATTTCTCCAACTAAATAATGTTGTCCTAAATAGTCAGGAAGAGATAACATCACAATTATGGCCAAATAGGAAACCTGCAGACTGCACACATAGGGCACTAATTTCATTTAACTAAGTAAAATTGAATCAATCGGAGATAGTGAAAAACCTCTAGTCCTTTGCACATGTCCCACATTACAAATAGCTTCATTCCAGCTTCTGTTATGCAGATTCTAGAACGAGATACCTGTACAAAATTGTTGAATACAATAGATTAGCTATAAGTGGCAAGGAATTGGTAACTTGAACCATATCTCGTAAGCACAAAAAATGCAAGGGAAAAGACATCACATTAATTCCACATCTTCCTATAGTTGACACCATATTCAATCTCTAGCACATGCTATTCAATTTGTCTACTAAACTCGCGGTAGTATAGACAAAAAAATTCTGCTTGCTGTGGGACACAAAACTGAATCAACTGATTGGAGATTAGAATAGATACGAAGAATCACATATGCTGACCGGAATATATATAGCAAACGGATTAGTATTGTTTTTCTCTATGTATTCTAGCATGACGAACAGATCTTGCTGAAGTTCTGTCAGTCTAAGGCAAAGCTTAAGTGTTTGCCTACCTTACCCACGTGATGAAAAGGAACGAACTTCGTTTCCTTGGTGGCTAGTCAACAAAAATCACTAGCACTACTTTAAAGTGAACACCACTATGAATCAATTGATATGCTAAGCAAAAACTGATTGCTCAATTCTGGTTCAAACCTCAGCTAGCAGCACTACCGGTCCACCACCCTTGGCCCTGCTACATCTTCCATCCTTCACTACAGATTTAAGAAACACCAACAGCAGGATTAACCTGTCAAGCAGGTGAGCAGTGGCCCGTGCTTGACGATGCTTGGAGAGGCAGCAACCCTGTGTTTCCGACCGGAGGCGGGAGAATGGTAGCAACCTGTGCTTCTTCTGCTCCTTCCCATTCCGTGGCTCCTCCTCGGTCTGTGGCTGCATCTCTACCCCTCCACTCCCCATCTGCTGCAGGTGGCAGGGTGCGGCCAATGCTCCTTCTGCCGAATCCATATGAGAAGTGACGGCGCCGCGAGTAGCTCGCTAAAAGATGCAGTGGTCAAATAGTTCAGATATGTTTAGGAACCATATACTAAACTAAGGAGGGGAAAGACTACCTTTGAAGCTTGCAAAGGTACATCTTCAGATATGTTTGTCAGCCTGCACCATTGCAATCCCCTGCAGCCTGCACACAAGCACACAAAAAACATGAGCAATTTGTCAAGCACTGGCGTGCATGAACATCATCACAAGCAGGAGGCGCTCCTAATCCATCAGTCCACCTATAAATCCAAACCCAAATCGCAGCTCCACGTCCTAAAATCCGCAACTGAAACCCAAATCGCAGCTCCACGTCCTAAAATCCGCAACTGATTTTGGCCACAAAATTTTCTGCCTACAAATTGCAGATGAGGGAGAAGGAGACAAGGAGAGACAAACCTGCATAGCAGGCGCGTCGTCATGCCGCAGTCCATGACGTGGTTGTCGTTGTTGCCGCCGCGCTTGGGATCGAGGTAGTGGAAGCCGCCGCCGCCCTCCTAGTAGACAACACCATCGCCAATCCGCTCCCGGTCGAGCTCGGGGAAGACAGGGAGGCCGAACCCTACAGATCTGGAGCCCTCCGCCATCTGCTAGCCCTCCGCCGCCTCCTAGACCTCCTCTGAGTCCATTATCCCCCTTCTTTGTCAGGTCCAATTCTTCTCTCTATCACTTGCTCCGTTCCTCCCCGCCACCGTCTGCTGCTTTCCTCCGCGCCGCCACACCATGAGAGAGACGAGGAGAGAGATGAGGGGAACGGGAGTGGGTAGGGTTTCAGGTTGAGCGGCGAGAGACGCGTCAAGGGGCCTCAGTAACCACGGCGACCAAGGGTAGACGGCGTGCTCGCCGTGCTCGCCGTACGGCGTCGCTCACCGTCTGCCACGCACGTACTGGCTGGTGAGGGAAGGACGAACTGAGACACGAAATGTCGATTTTACCCCTGAAACACTAGCAAAACTACGGGCTAGCCACCGCGTCTCTTAACTCCCTATCTCTGATCACACACAGAAAGCCACGAGGCGGCCTCACCGACGAGTGGCCCCCGTAAGCTGCAGGCCCCGCAAATCAGTGACCTCGGCTTGATAAGTTGACAGAGCGGGTAGAATATCTCAGCCAAACAGTAGGTGAAACGGACGGCTAGGATCCATTCAAATACTTGATCGGACGGTTGGGGCCTCAAATGGCCTGAGAGCAGGGGTGCCATGCGGCTATATTTTGATAGATGAGAGTGTAGAACTAAGTCTGATTTTGGATGTCAGTCCTCCGCCGTAGGCGACTAGGAATCGGAAGCAGCTGTCCTGAAAAGACCTGGCGCCCCCGTAGGCGACTAGGGTTCTCAGTCCTCCGCCGCCGGAATCTTCACCGGCGCGGAGTCAATCGTGCCCCCGATTGCTAATCTCTGCCTTGCTTAGGTCTGCGATCGGGGTCTTCTCAATTCTTTCGCAAGCAAATCGCGATCGGGAGTCTAGGTCTGTCTCCTCCGCGTGGTTGCGATGGGCGACTCTGACTCGAGTTCATCAAACAAACCAGGCGGATCGGGATCAAGAAAATCAGAGAAGATTGATGAGATGCTGCAGCGCTTAGGCATTGAGGAAGATGAGTTCGACGATCTTGTCTTCGAGGAGGAGGAATCTGCTCCAAAACAGGGGTTAAAGTGAATGGCTCTTGCTAGGGTTCATACTACAAATTACTTCAGTCCCCAAACTTTTGAACAGCATATGAGGGTGGCGTGGAGCCCTGCGCGTGAGGTTCAGTTCCAACATCTTGAAGGTAACCTATTCACGGTTCAATGCTTTTGTCTAGGGGATTGGTTAAAGGTGGAGGAAGGAGGACCGTCGCTGTTTCGTCAATCTGCAGTGTGTATTGAGAAGTATGATGGACTTTCTCCACCGGAGAGTATTGATCTTAATTTCTTCCCTACGTGGATACAAATTCATAAGCTCCCAATTGGGTATAGAAATAAACCATTGATCACTAATTTGACGGAGAAGAAAGTGGGAAAGGTAATCGAGGTTGAAACCAATGTGCAGGGGGCTGGTAATTTTGTTCGTGCTAGGGTAAAGCTGGATGTCCGAAAACCCTTGGCTCATTTTGTCTCCATGTCTCGAGCTAGCCAAAGGGAAATTTATCAAATCAAATTTGAGAAAATGCCAAGGTTTTGTGCAGCGTGTGGTATGATTGGCCATTCACATCTTGAATGTGGAACAGGTGAATTCGATGAGGAGAAGTTGAAGTGGGGGGATTGGCTGAAAGCAGATTGGGACACTTGGCATGGCCGAGCTGCAGGTGCGTCTCGTGGAGGTCGTACTAGTCGGGGTGGCCGTGATGGACCCCCTCGAGGAGGTGGTAGAGGCGGTGATCCAAACCCGGGCCGTGGAAATATGTCCGGCCGAGGGAATGAGAATCTAACAAGTTGGAGGCACAATGCTATTATTCGTCATGAAGGTACTGAAGGCGAGTTAGATGACTCAGGTACGAGCCCAACAAAAAATACTGATATTGACATGAATGATAAACATAGTTCCGATTCTGGAGCAAAAAGGAGACTCTCTTTGGGATATTCTAATCCAGTGTTTGAGGAGCAGGTGGATGGTACACTCCCGATGATTACTGATTTTGAAATACCTCAGGGTAATGGAGAGACAGTTGCTACTGAGATGGACAGGTCTAAACGCACCAAGAAGGATGGAGCTGACTCCCCTTCACTAGGATCGGCGGGCTCCCGTGAGGAGTCCGTCCGGTCGCAATGAGGATATTAGGCCTGAACTGTCAGGGTTTGGGTAACGCCCCGATAGTTCGCGCGCTTCTGAATGTTCAGAGGCGAAGTAACCCCGAGGTGATGTTTTTGTCGGAGACCCACCTTGACGACTATCCGGCTGAATGTTTGAGGAGGAGATTAAAGAGGGACAGTAAAATAGTTAATCCAAGCAATGGTAGGAGTGGAGGTGTTATCATGTTCTGGAAGAAAGATATCAAAGTTGAATTGTTATTTTCAGCCCCAAAATATATTGACGTGCGTATTGTGGAGAATCCGGGGAAAATTTGGAGACTTACCGGAATTTACGGTGAACCAAGATGGGAAGATAAATATAAAACGTGGGATACCTTGAGAGACCTAAATAATTCTTCTGAGCTCCCGTGGGTTGTATTGGGCGACTTTAATGAAATTCTTTTTACGCATGAAAAAGAGGGAGGGAATCAGCGTCCTCAACCTTATATGCAAAGCTTCCGTGATGTACTTTCAGAGTGTGCTTTGGAGGATCTCGGATTTTCTGGGAACCCGTTCACATGGAAAAAAGGCATGATACGAGAACGGCTTGACAGAGCGGTAGCTAATGGTGATTGGATGATCATGCACCCAGGAGCAACTCTACAACATCTAGAGTTTACAAGATCTGATCACCGCCCCATAATTCTTGATACAGATTACCAGCTACCTGTAGGGAATTCTCGACCAGGGCCAAAACGCTTTGAGGCTAAGTGGTTTCGTGAGGAAGGTTTTCGTCAAGAAGTTCAGAGAGCATGGGATGCCGCTGCTGATCCGGGCTCAGACGGTGTCCTACCTAGACTAAACCGCATGCACGCTGCGCTCCATGCATGGGACATGCAGGTTGTTCGGAAGCCCAGGGGCCGGCTGCGGAAGGCACAGAAAGAATTAGAGCAAGCTTTGAACGGTCCTCTGTCTGCTGAAAATGATAGAAAAGCTAAGGAGCTCGCAAATCTTGTTGAGCTGCTCTTAGAACAAGAGGAAGTTTATTGGTCGCAGAGGTCTCGGGCGAATAGGTTACAACTTGGCGATCGGAATACGACTTTTTTCCATAACTTCGCTTCAGCTCGCCGTAAGAAAAATATGATCAAGAAACTAAAGGACAATGATGGTAATTGGGTTGAAGGTACGGATTTATTAAAACCGTTGGTTTTTTATTATTTCTCTAACTTATTTATTTCTGAAGTGCAAGTAACAGATCAAGAGGTCCTCGAGAAAATTGCTCCGAGAATTACTCCTGAAATGAATGAGAAGCTATTAGCTCCATTTTCTGCGGAGGATGTCAAAAAGGCGGCTTTCAGCATTGGGGATTACAAAGCTCCTGGACCGGATGGATTACATGCTATTTTCTATAAGAAATTCTGGTCAATTTGTGGTGAGGATATTACTAATGAGATTCTGATGGCTATGCACACAGGGGTTATTCCGGAAGGCTGGAATGATACTACAGTAGTTTTAATTCCCAAGGTAGATGACCCAGAACTTATTACCCAATTTCGACCAATAAGTCTTTGTAACGTCATTTACAAAATTATATCCAAGATGCTTGCTCTACGGTTGAAAGGGATTCTACCAGATGTGATATCTCCAATGCAGAGCGCCTTTGTCCCTGGTAGATTGATTACTGATAATGTTCTGGTGGCTTACGAAAGCATCCATGCTATTAAAAACAAGAGGTCTGGGACTAATGGGACTTGTGCAGTGAAACTTGATATGCATAAAGCCTATGACAGAGTTGAATGGGTTTTCTTGGAAAACATTATGCGAAGGATGGGTTTTGCGGACAGATGGATTGCCCTGATGATGGCTTGTGTTGGCTCAGTCCGGTATCAAGTACGGTTCAACTCTGAGGAAACTGATAGTTTTATTCCTACTAGGGGTCTACGGCAGGGAGACCCTCTTTCTCCTTATTTGTTCCTTTTATGTGTAGAAGGTCTTTCTAGCCTTTTGTTGCATGAAGAAGAAGTTGGTGGCATAACTGGGGTAAGGGTGTGCAGAAATGCACCATCAGTATCACATCTTCTATTTGCTGATGATTCTCTTATTCTCATGAAAGCGGATACGACTAATGCAACTTCCTTGCAACAAGTTCTGGATACTTATTGTGCAAATTCGGGGCAAATGGTGAGCTTATCAAAGTCAAGTATTTTCTTCTCTCCTAATACTAATGTGCTTGTGAGAGCGGAGATCTGCGAGACCTTGCATATTGATACAGAAGCGTTATCAGATAAATACCTTGGCCTCCCAGCTTTAGTGGGAGCGGATAGAAGCGATTGCTTTATACAGTTCGTAGAACGAATCATACAAAGGATAAATGGGTGGAAAGAGAAACAATTGTCAATAAAGGGGAAGGAAATCTTATTAAAGGCAGTAGCTCAAGCAATTCCCGTGTATGCTATGTCGGTTTTCCAAATTCCAAAGGGGGTGTGCAAGCGGATGATGGATGCTATTGCATCTTTCTGGTGGGGAGATGATGAGGAAAGCAATAAAATGCATTGGTATGCCTGGTGGAAACTGTGCTATCCAAAAAGTGAAGGAGGTATGGGATTCCGAGATTTCCACTCTTTTAATTTAGCGATGCTTGCAAAACAAGTTTGGCGCTTGGTCAAGGAACCAGACTCTCTATGTGCAAAGGTTCTTAGAGCCAAGTACTACCCAGATGGTAATATTCTTAGAGCTGGCCCTAAGGCGGGCAGCTCCTTCACGTGGCAAAGCATATTAGCGGGATTGGTAACTTTCAAGCGAGGTTTTATCTGGAGAGTAGGCAATGGGGAGAAAATCAATATCTGGACCGATCCCTGGGTGCCCGCTAGTGCTGATTTTAAAGTCATCTCTCCGAGAAGGGGCGCGGTACTCACTAAGGTGAATGATTTGATTGATCCTTGTACAGGTGTTTGGGATGAGGCACTCCTTGGTGAACTATTTAATCCTGTTGATGTAAATCGGATCCTCCAAATACCTCTTCATAATCATGGCTTTGAGGACTTTGTTGCATGGGGACACACAAATCATGGGAGGTATACGGTGAAGTCTGGCTATTATATTCAGTGGAAACACCACTTTGGCGAGCAAACCGATTGGCACTTCCTGGAACTTCAACGACTAACCCTGTTTGGAAAGCGCTTTGGAAGTTAAAAATACCGGGCAAGGTGAAAATCTTCTCGTGGAGAGCTCTTCATGGTATTCTTCCACTGAAGTGTATCTTGGCCAATCGGCATATTGGAGAGAGTGCAAAATGTCCTGTATGTGCTCAAGATGCAGAGGATGTCCGACATTTACTTTTCACCTGTCAAGTGGCAAAGGATATGTGGGCACATCTCGAATTATCTGATTTCATTGTCGATGCAATCCAAGTGGATAGATCTGGGTCGGCGGTGTTAGAACACATTTTGAGAATGCCAAGTACCGTAATGCCGGGAATGCAGTCCGTACAGCTTAAAGAGGTAATCATGGTGACTTGTTGGTATCTCTGGTGGCTGCGACGTAGAAGAACCCACAATGAAGATATCCCTCCCTTACACAAGTGCAAATTTTCTATCCTGGCGATAGTGGCAAATTCAGCTTTGGAGAACAAAAGCTTGCAAGTGGACTCAACTACAAGATGGCAGAGACCGCTTCCCCGCCAGGTAAAACTAAATGTTGATGCCTCTTATCATGCAGATGTCGGCACAGGTGCAGTCGGCGCGGTTATTCGAGATTATGAGGGCAAGTTCATTGCTGCATCAACAAAATTTATACCACATGTTCTCTCTGCGACCGCAGCTGAAGCTTTAGCAATGAAGGAAGGCCTCAAGCTGGCGGTCCTCCTGGGTTGTAACAATGTCATAGCCGAGTCGGACTCTTCCGATGTTATTGAAGCTTGTTCTGGAGAAGAGGCATGGTGGAATGACTCAGCAGCTACCTATGCCGACTGTCTTGATGTGGCAATGACTATTGGCATTGTTACTTTTTCTCATTGCTTGAGAGAGGCAAATAAGGTGGCGCATAGCCTTGCTAGGTTTAGCTTTTCAAATAAATCTGATTGTAACTGGGTCGATGAACCCCCTAGCATTATTTTGGATGAACTCCTGAACGATGTAACTGTACTTTGATTGAAGCAGCAAGTTCCAGACGCACTCTTTTCCTTACCAGGGTACCTAAGGGGACTGGAAGGTTTTTAATAAGGCGGCTTGCTAGCTTAATATATTTTGTTTCAAAAAAAAGTCTGATTTTGGATGTTGGTGTTGTCGCTACTTTGATCGTTCGCGATCGAGGTATCTTGTAACATGTTTGATGTCTTCTATAAAGCTATGATACGTCTAGGCGACTACGGAAAAAATGTGTCAGCTCATTTAACTCATTTAATAAGACATATTCAGACTACTCCAGTTTTTATGTGCATGGTATGGACAAAAACAAGCCTCCAGTTTTTCGTCATTCAATGAGATCACAGAAGAGATGTTCACACCTTCTGAATCACCTTGTACATTTTATTGAATCTGCTACATCAATCAAGTCGAAGAGTCTTATTCTGTTATTCACCCCTATCAAAGCAAGAATAATTTGCAGCGCGGGGATGGTCTACATGATTCATCATCTCGGTGTCGTGTGACCAATTGAGCAGCAGCAGTAGCCTTGATTCTTGTATGGTACGCAGCCGCCTTGAGTCTTATCATATCCACGCCACCCGCAATTTTTACGGCAGTAATCGTCCGCGCAGTCTTTCAGAGGAAAGCACTCCGAGAGAATCGTGTCCGGCGTATCTACGCACAAAGGATCGCAACAACCATACTGTTAAATACATAATTTGGCTACTAGGTATCTTACAGGCCAAATTAATTTAAATGCTTGTGAGCTGATTACTTGTTGGCGTTTATATTTGAACTTGTTGCTGAGTTCACAATGCAGACTTGGACGTGGTGCGGTGCAATGTCGATGCAGCAGATTAATCAGGCATAATAAGATTTGACCAAGACATATAGAAGGATTTAGCATCTATGAAGAAGAGGTATTGGTCGAATTCAGATGTCAAGCTGAACATACAAGTCGCGCATGGTTGGAGTCCAGTACGTATGCCATGTCCACGTTCAGGAGTACCAAGCTGTCTACCAAGCTTTGCATGATGAAGTGATGCAAGGAGAGGTTAACACACAAAGGATCAGATCTTCATGGTGATGCATGAAACGCACAATTCTGAAAAGATGCCATTAGTTGCTATGATTAGCATTGTGGCTGAATATTTTAATGTTTTCTTGCTGGGCCAAAACGGATCTGTACGTGGGTTGTTACATGCCTGCTAAACAAATAGATTAGACAAGTCCGGTTCATGTATGGTAATTGAATCGAGCGAGGACTCCTACGCCGTTTCAGTTTTAGACTTGTACTACACGCGATGACGCGAAGACCGGCGCCCTATATAAATAGGTACTGGCCGATTGACGAGAGACAACCAATCGATATTCAACAATACATCTACTTTTCGTTACGTACTACTTTTTCCATTCGTTCTCCTCCTCTGAGCTCTAGCAACCCTAGAGTTTAGTTTAATCTTTGCCGTTTTGTCCTGAAAAACGGTCGTCTTTCCTCTCCGAAATTGAGGTATCTTTGTTGATTTGCTCGGAAATCATCCGTTCGTCGTCACGAAAGCACGACGGTTATCGTGGTGTCGCGCGGCAGTTTTGCGTGGCAACACAATTGGCGACTCCGCTGGGGACAGAAGAAGAAGAAGCACACGATGGACAACGATCTCAGGGACGCAAGCGATCTCAACCCGGACAACATCATCCCCGTCACACTTGATGATCTGTCCGAAGATGATCGGCTAGAGATCGAGCGAAAGCTTGAAGAGCAGAAGGCCGAGGCATTGAGGTCGATGTTGACTGGATTCTCCAAGACCAGGAGCGGCGCTGTCAAGAAGGTAACAACACCCAACCCTCCTCCTGCTACTGACACTAAGGTACGTAATACTGAAGAAATTGCTCATCTGATAGATGTGTCCGTAGCTAGTAAGTATGGTGATGATATGGCAAAAGCGACGCGTACTGTTACTGAGATAGCTAGTAAATTTGACGAAATCAGGGGACAATTTGAGACTAGTTTACCTCATCAAGTTCGCTCTTTAGTGCTGCAATTAAATGATGAAAATTCCCAGAAAAATTTGATGCCTCTAGATAATAGCTGATTTGCTAATTTGCAAAATAATATGCATACACCTGTTGCATCGGCTAATGTTATGCAGCCTCACATCGCCGAAAGTAGTAATCAAGGTGGCCGCAATTATGCTAGCGGTTCGACCAATAATTTTACACCTAGCGTTGCTGCTCCTATTGTTTCGACTTCGGTTCCACAAAATTATAACAACAATAACCGAAGTGTAGGCTTAAACACCAATTTTCAGCAGCCTAATTATCAGACGGTAGCATATAATATACCACCATTGCTACCTATTGGTACCGGGGTTCCTTATGGGCCGGTACCAGATTCATATTTTAACGGATCTCCACAGCAAACTATGCATGCTCAAAATCCTATGCCGGAGATGCCACCACGTACTTATGTTCCACCTGCTCCACAACTTAATTCTCCACAGCCCACAGATAATATTAAAGATCGGATTGCTAGTATACTTAGGGAATTTGGTTTGGAACCTAAGGGTAGAGCACGTGCTTATCAAAAACCATATCCTGAATATTTTGACTTGACACCATATCCTCGTGGCTTTAGAATTCCAGATTTTGTTAAATTTACGGGGGAAGATGGTAGATCTACTTTTGAGCATGTAGGACAATTTTTAGCACAATGCAGTGAAATTGGTACATCTGATGTTTATAGGGTAAAATTATTCCCTTTATCTTTGTCTAGTACTGCATTCACTTGGTTTACATCGCTTGCTCCTAATTCTATTTCAACATGGGCACAATTAGAGCAAAAGTTTCATGAGTATTTTTATAGCGGTGAAACTGAACTTCGACTTTCAGATTTAACAACGGTTAGGCAAAAATATAATGAGCATGTTCATGATTATATAAGGAGGTTTAGAGACACCAAGAACCGTTGTTTCAGTTTGAACATAGCCGAAAAAGATTTAGCTGATCTTGCTTTTTCGGGCTTGCTCACTCATATTAAAGATAAACTAGAAGGGCAACAATTTTCAGATGTTAATCAAGTTTTGCAAAAGGCTTTGGCACAGGAGAACCGAGCTAAAGATGTTAAACAATTCAGCCGGTTTAAAGAAAATAGAAATAAGGAGAAGGAAAACCACATAGTTAATGCTTTAGATTATAATGATGATTCGGCTAGTGAGGACGATGTTGACATATGTGTAGCCGAATGGGTTCAATCATCTAAGTCAAAACCTTTTGCATGTCCTGCTTTGAAACCCACACCTGCTAGAAGAGAGGAAATTAAATATACTTTTGATGTTAGCAAGTGTGATAAAATATTTGATATGTTGCTGCAAGGAAATTTAATTAGATTGAGAGAAGGTCATGTAATACCATCTCCAGAAAAATTGGGTAGAAAGGCCTATTGTAAGTGGCATAATTCTTTTTCACATGCTATTAATGATTGTAATGTGTTTCGTCGACAGGTTCAATCGGCCATTGATGACGGACGATTGATATTCACTGAAAGTTCTAAGATGAAGCTCGATACTGATCCTTTTCCTATCAATGTAATTGATTTTGAGAACAAAAAGGTGCTTATTCGGTCAGATCAGACCGGGTCTGCGAGAGGGAAAAACATTGTGGTCGATGATAGTGCTCCT
The DNA here is from genome assembly GCA_007115705.1 of Dactylis glomerata. Classification (NCBI taxonomy): domain Eukaryota; kingdom Viridiplantae; phylum Streptophyta; class Magnoliopsida; order Poales; family Poaceae; genus Dactylis; species Dactylis glomerata. The sequence continues at coordinate 60,838 of QXEO01001008.1, forward strand.
CCAAGGATGATCAAGCCAAAAAATCCAGTAGTAGGAGAGTGGAAAGTTAATGGAACGAAGAGGCAAGCTCCAAGGCCAAAGCCAACAGTTAGCATGTTGTTGGAGAAATACACTTCACGCAAGGCCGATAATGTGTTTAATCGGCTCGGAGGTAACAAGCGTCCTAGATCTCCTACTCGACCTGGGGGGCATGAGCGTTGGCATGGGAATTCATATGATCAGCAGCCCTATTTTCCAATGGAGCCGGCATATTGGGGCTGTTCACCTCCGATGTATCCTCAGTTTCCCCCATGGGGTTTCGGTCCATGGGCGCCATATCCTACAGGGCCAGCAGGTTATTTCCCACCGGGATGGATTCCGTCGAGGCCTGTGTTTAGACAAGACATGCATGAGAAAAGGGCTCGGTTCAATAATCATGAGGTTAGATCGCGCGATGCAATTATTGTTCAAGGTGGACAATCTCCGAGGGGCAGTGCATATGGCCAGAATTACGTGGGTGACCGCAACCGCGTGTGGGTGAGGCGTGCTGAAGCTAAGACCATAGAAAGCCCAGAAAATTTAAATGTTGCTTCTAGTTTGAAGCTTGGAGGACACCATTCAGCTGAAAGTGTTTCTAATCCAAAAACAAGTGGTGTTGATGGAGTTGGTTGTGATTCAGTTCAAGCAGGCATTGCTGGTACAGAAGCAATCAGTGCATCCTCAAAAAAGTTTGAATCAGCTGGCAGACAATCTGATGGGGTTTTGCGAGGCTGCAACTCAAAAGTGTCAGAGAGGGTATTTACATATGGTAGCGACGTACAACAACAGCAACGATGGTCTGATCTGGTTCGAAAGGATGATATTTTGGAGAGGAACTTAGAGAACGATAAAGATAAGAGCATTAAGCCAGGAGGTGTTGCACGTAACGGAGTTAAGCATGGATGCCTCGAGAATGTTGTTGCCAAAGGCACGAGCATGCATGATGATTTGGGGCCTGATGTACATGCACGTTCAGAAAAGCATGCTATACGTCCTAGTGCTAATAGGCCACCGGGTGTATACGCTGATTGTTATGCAAGAGGATGCAAGACTTTGGACTTGGGTTGTTCGTCGGACCAGCGTAGGATTTTTTCGGCAAGAGAGTTTGCGCCAATGACATCAGTACATCAATACAGGCCGGGAATATTTGGAGGCAACAGGAATTTTGAGGTTGGTGGTCCATCTAATTATCAGAATATGCGAGCGGCTACGTACAGAGAGTTTACGCCAAAACCAACAGTATACAAGCCAAGGTATTCACGGGGTAATATGATTAAGTCAGTTGCACCGGGTACTAAACCGGGTCCTCAATGGTGCCCGGCGGGACTTACACATACTCAGAAACGACGGGTGCAGCGACTGCGGACATTGGAGATCAGGGAAGAGATCGCTGAGAAGAAACGCGACGAGCAATTCAATCGAGATAAGCCCATCGTGCCTACGCAGATTTGGAGGGAAAAGCGCATTGCAGCAGAGGAAAATAAAACTGCGGATGAAACAATTGCGGATGATAGAGTTACCGATGTTGATAATGATTTGGCTCCGCAGAAGACATGGCAAGAGCGCACTATAGAGGAGATAAACGAAATTACGGATGATACAACGTCTGATGAGGGCTCAGAAAATAATGATGATGTGCTTACAGATATGGAGGTCAATATGGTGTTTGCATTGCCCGCCGAATTTCGTGCACCTGAAGTTGAAGTTGCAGAACTTGTTCTTGGTCCTAAGAATGCTACATTTGAGAAGCCAGAGAAGCCCAAACAGCACTTAAAGCCATTGTTCATCAAGGGACACATTGATGGTAAGCCTATTGGTCGCATGCTTGTCGATGGCGGTGCCGGTGTTAATATTATGCCTTTTTCGGTCTTTTGTAAATTGAACCGAAAAGAGAGCGAGTTGATGAAGACCAATATGGGACTTAGTGGTTTCTCAGGTGAATTGTCTGAAGCTAAAGGAGTTATTTCTATGGAGCTCACAGTCGGAAGCAAAACATTGCCGACTGCGTTTTTTGTGGTTGATGTCAAAGGCCGATATAATATTCTTTTGGGGTGCGATTGGATTCATGCAAATTGCTGCATTCCATCTACTCTACATCAGTGCTTAATTCAGTGGGTTGATGATGATGTCGAGGTTATTGAGGCAGACAATTCTGCATGCATTGCTTTGACAGAGGCGCCGGTTGATTGGCAACACGGCGAGATGCGATGCTTGGCAGGTAGGGATTTATCGGACTATGATTATATCAATATTGGTAAAGATGGTTTTGTACCTATTAATGCACAGCCGGCTAGCATAGCTCGGCTTAATGATTTATCTATATAAATGATGAGTAAAGAAGATAGTATTAAGTGGTTGCAAAAACGCACCGAGGAGTATCGTTCCGGAAAGAACGATATGCATGAAACAATTGAAGATCTAGATGACATGGAGAAGCTTGGGCAAGGATTCTCATCGGCTGACCCACTTGAAGAAATAGATATTGGTGACGGAAGTGTTGGAAGGCCTACATTCATCAATGCTAACATGGAAGCCGATCAGAAAATCAAGGTATGTGCATTACTTAAAGAATTTGTTGATTGCTTTGCTTGGAATTATACCGAGATGCCTGGTTTGAGTAGAGAATTAGTTGAACATAGATTACCTATTAAATCTGGTTTTAGGCCGCATAAGCAACCTCGCAGAAACTTCAATTCTGATATATATGACCGCATCAAAGAAGAGATTGATCGGTTAATGAAAGCTGGTTTTATTCGGCCATGTAGATATGCCGAATGGATTTCTAATATTGTGCCTGTTGAAAAGAAAAACACCAATAAGATTAGAGTCTGCATTGATTTTAGAGATTTAAATAAAGCTACTCCTAAAGATGAATATCCTATGCCTATTGCCGACATGCTTATTAATGATGCTTCAGGACATAGAGTAATTAGCTTTTTAGATGGTAATGCTGGTTATAATCAGATATTTATGGCCGAACAAGATATGTCAAAGACTGCTTTTCGTTGCCCGGGTTTTGTTGGTTTGTTTGAGTGGGTTGTTATGACATTTGGGTTAAAAAATGCCGGCGCTACATACCAACGTGCTATGAATTTAATTTTTCATGATCTTCTTGGTATTGTACTAGAAGTATATATTGATGATATAGTTGTTAAATCGGATGGGTTTGATCATCATGTAGCCGATTTGCGTTTAGCTTTTGAAAGGATGCGCCGGTATGGGTTAAAAATGAATCCACTTAAATGTGCATTTGGTGTGTCGGCTGGAAAGTTTTTAGGCTTCATTATTCATGAGCAAGGCATAGAAATTGATCCTACAAAAATAGAGTCAATTAGAAAGTTGAAGGAGCCTGAATGTAAAAAGGATGTGCAAAAGTTGCTAGGAAAAATTAATTACTTGAGACGATTCATATCTAACCTTGCAGGGAAAATTGAATCGTTTGTTCCTTTACTTCGGCTAAAGAACGAAGCCGAATTTACTTGGGGGGCAGAACAACAGGAGGCTTTTAATAATATAAAGAGATACTTGTCGAGTCCTCCGGTTTTGCGAGCGCCCAAGTCTGGTGTGCCGTTTAGATTATATATTGCTGCACAAGATACAGTGATCGGCGCGGTGTTGGTGCAAGAAGACTGCGGGAAGGAGTACATCATTGCATATCTAAGTCGTCGCTTGATCGACACTGAGACTCGGTACGTATTCATTGAAAAGCTATGCTTGTCTTTATATTATGCATGTACCAAGTTTCGGCCTTATTTGCTTTCTAGTACATGTGTAGTAGCTTGTCAAACCGACGTGATTAAGTATATGTTAGAAAAACCGATTCTTAGTGGTAGGATTGGAAAGTGGACTTATGCACTAATAGAATAGGATTTAACATATGAATCGCTGCATGCCATGAGAGGTCAAGTTATTGCCGATTGTATTGTTGATCATAGGATTAAGGATGATGAAAGTATAAATTATGTTAGTGTTTGCCCATGGAAGCTTTATTTTGATGGATCGGTTTGTAGAGATGGACAAGGCGTCGGTAATGTTTTAATTTCACCTAATAATATGGTTTATGAAACATCGGTCCGTTTAGAATATTCTTGTACTAATAATCAGACTGAATATGAGGCTTTGTTGTTTGGTTTGCAAACTTTAGTAGACATGGGTGTAAAAGACATAGATGCTTATGGAGATTCGCTTCTGGTAGTCCAACAAATAAAAGGCGAGTTCCAGTGTTTTGATGGATTATTAAATAGCTATTTGGACCGATGTTTAGATATAATTAAGTCTCTAGATACGTTTACTATACAACATATACCTAGAGAAGAAAATTCAAGAGCTAATTGTTTGGCGCAGCAAGCTTCAGGTTATCAGATTAGTAGAGGGAAATTTTTTATATTAGAAAGATCGTTGTTCTCCGTTCTGGGAAGAGATTCCAATCTGATGGGTATTAGTTTGGTGCATGATGCAACTGGGTCTTGTTCAGTACAGAAATTAGCACTACGGGGTAATTTGAATTCGGTGCCTGAGGCAGAGATGACCGAATTAGAAAATGACGTAGAGCTTAGAGACTGGAGAGTTCCTTTGATTAATTATTTAAAAGATCCGAGTCAAACAAGAGATAGGAAAATTCGGCGACAAGCTCTAAAATATACTTTGTTAAATGATGAATTATATCGCCGAACAGTAGATGGGTTATTTTTAAAGTGTCTGAATTCTGATCAATCTAAAATAGCTATGGGAGAAGTGCATGAAGGAATATGTGGGACACATCAGTCGGCTCATAAGATGCGATGGTTAGTTAAAAGAGCGGGATTTTATTGGCCGACTTTGTTAGAAGATTGTTTTAGATACTATAAGGGGTGTGAAGCGTGTCAAAAATTTGGAAATATACAGTTAGCGCCCGCGGCTATGTTGAATCCTATAATTAAGCCGTGGCCATTTAGGGGATGGGGTCTAGATTTTATTGGTGAAATACATCCTTTATCTTCTAAAAGGCATCGCTTCGTCCTAGTAGCCACAGACTATTTTACCAAATGGACTGAAGCGGTTCCTTTGAGAAATATGACTCATAAGGAGGTGATTAGTTTTGTCTTAGAGCATATTATTCATCGATTCGGCATTCCTCAAACTTTGACTACTGATCAGGGATCTTCTTTTATGTCACAACAATTTCGTGAATTTGCCGAATCACTTAGAATTAAATTGTTAAATTCGTCGCCTTATTATGCTCAAGCTAACGGACAGGCCGAATCTAGCAACAAGACTTTGATTAAACTTATAAAGAAGAAAATTGAGGAGCATCCGAAGCGATGGCATGAGGTGCTTTCGGAAGCTTTATGGGCTCATCGGATATCTAAGCATGGTGCAACTCAGGTGACACCGTATGAGCTGGTATATGGTCAAGAGGCTGTGTTGCCTGTAGAAGTTAATTTACAAGCTCTTAGAGTGGCCAGACAAAATGATTTGTCGGCTGTAGATTATAATGATTTAATGATGGATAGGCTTGATGATGTTCCTGAAGAAAGATTAAAAGCATTGCGAGAAATTGAAAAGGAAAAATTAAGAGTAGCTAAGGCTTATAATAAAAAGGTTAAGGAAAAATCGTTTCAAATAGGAGATTTGGTATGGAAAACGATTTTACCTATTGGAACTAAAGATAGAAAATTCGGCAAATGGTCGCCGAGTTGGGAAGGTCCATATAGAATTGTAGAGATTGTTCCTGGAAATTCATATTTTGTGCAATCTTTGCAGGGAAAGAAATTACCAAAAGCTCTCAATGGAAAATATTTGAAAAGGTATTATCCTAGCATGTGGCAGGAGGCTTGAAGACATTATGGCCGATACATTACTTCAAGCATCGCCCTAAGCAAAATTTGGCCGATATATTATTCAAAATATCGCCCTAAGAAATTTGGCCGATGTGTTCTTCGGACATCGCCCTAAGAAAATATATGGCCGGTGGAATCATCAACATCGTCCTAAGGTATTGTTATAGTGTTTTTGATAAATATAATTGTACCAAAAACAGGGGGCATGTGTTAAATACATAATTTGGCTACTAGGTATCTTACAGGCCAAATTAATTTAAATGCTTGTGAGCTGATTACTTGTTGGCGTTTATATTTGAACTTGTTGCTGAGTTCACAATGCAGATTTGGACGTGGTGCGGTGCAATGTCGATGCAGCAGATTAATCAGGCATAATAAGATTTGACCAAGACATATAGAAGGATTTAGCATCTATGAAGAAGAGGTATTGGTCGAATTCAGATGTCAAGCTGAACATACAAGTCGCGCATGGTTGGAGTCCAGTATGTATGCCATGTCCACGTTCAGGAGTACCAAGTTGTCTACCAAGCTTTGCATGATGAAGTGATGCAAGGAGAGGTTAACACACAAAGGATCAGATCTTCATGGTGATGCATGAAACGCACAATTCTGAAAAGATGCCATTAGTTGCTATGATTAGCATTGTGACTGAATATTTTAATGTTTTCTTGCTGGGCCAAAACGGATCTGTACGTGGGTTGTTACATGCCTGCTAAACAAATAGATTAGACAAGTCTGGTTCATGTATGGTAATTGAATCGAGCGAGGACTCCTACGCCGTTTCAGTTTTAGACTTGTACTACACGCGATGACGCGAAGACCGGCGCCCTATATAAATAGGTACTGGCCGATTGACGAGAGACAACCAATCGATATTCAACAATACATCTACTTTTCGTTACGTACTACTTTTTCCGTTCGTTCTCCTCCTCTGAGCTCTAGCAACCCTAGAGTTTAGTTTAATCTTTGCCGTTTTGTCCTGAAAAACGGTCGTCTTTCCTCTCCGAAATTGAGGTATCTTTGTTGATTTGCTCGGAAATCATCCGTTCGTCGTCACGAAAGCACGACGGTTATCGTGGTGTCGCACGGCAGTTTTGCGTGGCAACACATACATAGCCCATTTAGTATCAAGTAATCCTCCAAAGTGTATGAAAATATATGTTGAATAAAGATTATTGGATGAAACATACCTATGCTCCTTCCTCTTACATGAGAGGGCAAGAAAGCGGTAGCCATGACAACAAGAGCTACCAAGCACATAGCCCGTGCGTTGTTCTTGATAAGCGCCATGACTGAGTAGTTAGCCTTTTGATCCTGATATTGTTCTTCAGTTCCGCTATCTCCTTCTAGTCGTGTTTATATAGAGACATGGACATTTATTGGTTTCATTTTTTCTTTGTATGCCATTAATTAGTATCCTTAGATAACACACATATGCATAGAAGAACTGGGATACTCATTATTTTCTCCCTCACTTGAGCATCTCACCTTTTATGTGCTCATAAATAATTGCCTTTAGGGCTCTTTTGGCATCTATCATTTCATTTTATTTGGTAGAAATGAAATGACATGGTGATATCATTTCATTTTTTTAAATCCATAGAAATGACGGGGTACCCAATAGGTATTAAGGTTAGGCATAAGATAAAAACCTATGGAATTCCAAATGAATTTTGTAACCAATTCCGTGGCAGCCAAATAAGTATTTGTTAGAATCATAAATGATTTTTTTAATTCTAGCCCCAAATGATGGGAGCCAAACGAGACCGTTTTCCGCTTTCTAGCCTCTATGCATTTGCTGCTTGTTGTCGAAGATCAAGACCTTTTGAGTTGTGGAATTGCTCCGCGTACAATGATTCTTGTTTCTTGTTGTCGAAGATCTAGACCTTTTGAGTTGCGGAATTGCTCTGCGTATGACGATTCTTGTTCGACATGCGTCCGACGCAGAGCTGGAACGGCCACAGATTGCTAGCTAATTGAGACACAGGACGGTTCATGTGGTGCATCGTACATGCGTCGGACCAATTTCGTTGTATGTGTAGCACAACTCTTTGAGTTGCTTACTTGCTTTCGGTGTACTGATTTCCACCACCTGATACTACAAAATACGGAGGTCGCAATGGCGAACCCAGCCAGCAGAGTTTGACTAGAGCGAATTTCTTTAACCCTCGATAAGGAGTTTTCTTCTATATAAAATATGCAACCAAAGGTTTAATCCTGGTTTGTCTCCTTATTAGATCTCATTATACTTGTAAGAAAACCTGAGAGGTCACTAAACCACAAATGGTACGCTGCATGACCTTCCGTTTGTTCACAAATCCTATAACAATGAAACTATTCCTTTACGAATTCTTGAAGGATGTGGTAAAGATTATGTGTTCGGCAACACCCATTTCAGGCCGATCGGCCATCCAGTGCTGATATAGGAAGGAAATGACAGGTTCGAAAGTAGCATCATATCAATGATTGTGCATTCAAACACTTTATGCATAGTTTTAAGTGTAATGATTAACTAGCTAATGAGCACAAAATAGTTGGCATACAACATCCATGGTAAAAGAAACTCGTGAAAGTAGGCGAGTAATTTTATTTTGTTTTTGACAATAATACAGCAGCTCGGTTGCATGGAAAAGGGAAAGTAGGTTCTTTGCACTCTGCAGGTACCCCGTTCTGCTCACAAATGCAGAGTTCCTGTTCAATGTTCTTCTTTGCCATAGTTGTAGATAATCTCAATCTGCAAAGGCAATATTACCATTTAAAAAGTGGTGCAACATTTCATATGCATTACATAATCAAAGGGCAAACAGTATTACATCACTACAATGAAACAAGTAACAGAAAATGAAGTTAGGAGCGTCTACCGAATTTTTCTTTCTGTAGTATAGAGTATACAGTAAACATCACAAAGCTCACCTCTTCGGCAGCAGCTTGTATAAAATTTGTACGTTTTCACAAGAGAAAAAAAATCTTCCACTTCAACTAATTAATTTGTTGAGGAGCTAAAGCTTATTGAACTCATCTCTGACAACACACAAAAGGCTGAAGTGCAAATGAAGTCATTTTGCATTTCAACAGCCATAAAATATGTGCGAAGTAACCTTTGTTCTAATCAACTAATTTGAACTGAGATCTGCATAGTGTAATTTTATTATGTGTTTCACTGCAGCAACTTCTAGCACAATGCTGCAAACAGTATCACAACAACACACTGGATATATGTTAAATAAATTGCATATATGTTCTTACCCCTTCAGGTGGAGGAGGGTTCCTTGTGAATTTAGTGCCACCAGGAGCCCAGGGAACTGCAGAGATACATTGCATAACCTCATCAATCAGAAGAATCACAGCATGCCAAAACCAGAAATATCGTTTATTAAACAGGTGCCACATCAAAGGAAAGAAGTCATGATGCAGATGAGTAGTTTGCTATAGGTAGTATGACTTGAAGATGCTAATATGCTATAGTATTGACAATAACCATTCTGCAAATGTGGCATTTTTTCACTTTAATCTAAGGCCTAAGCACATTGATTTAACAATTATGAAGCAAAAGTATTCACAAAAAGTTAACCATTCCTCCCTGAATAATGTCATTTTACACTACACATCAGGATCTGTATAATAAAGCTGAAGCAGCCCCTATTCTAAACATGGTTCAAAAAAGCGTACGCCTAGGTATGCTTAAGCGCGCTTAAGCCCTGAGCGGTTGCCTTCCGCTTCGCTTTTGGCCTAAGCGTTCGATTAAGCGAAGCAGGGAACCTGGTCGTGTTTTGTGCTAGAATCTCCTCTACGCGAGTGTTGGTGTGTTGCGTGTGTTGCTCTGTTCCTTGATCGATGCATTGATGCTATATTAATTTGATTAGGTCTCTTGCTTAGCTGCTTGCTACTCCACTACTGCTTAGCTGCTTGTTTGTGTTTGTTACATTGTTTGCTTAGTTGCTTGCGTGTTTATAAGAAAATGGAGCAAAAACGAGGCCAACCAAGGTATTAATCCCCGTATTCCTCAGAAATGTAGCATTACATGCTTAGGATACAAAATTACAGCATATTATAGGGGTTTATGTGCCCATCTTGACTTCCATGTTTCATGTTCGTACGATTTTAGCCTGAGCGCTTAAGCGGCAGTTCCTCTAAGCAGCAATTCCTCTAAGCAGTGCCTCACCGCTCGCTTAGCGCCTAGCACTTTTTTGAACCTTGATTCTAAAGAAATACTGATGGTAATAGAATTTGGCCTGAATTAGACTAACATGCCCTCAAATGAATATGTAACGATTGTGTACATTTCTGGGTTTTAAGTAAATATTTTATAGTGAAGGTTAGCCCCGAGTAAAAAAGTCACTTTTCTGTTTGCCAGGTCTAGCGGTTCCAGGTGCCAATCGAGGAATGCGCGGTTGCATGCTTCAAGTAGGGCAACTGCTTTCAGAGTGCTGGAAGATAATGTCATCACAGTAATTAGTGTGACTAGCAACACAAGCCTCAAGCAACGATAGGTACAAACCTAAGATAACATGAATTATTTATTAAAAGAGGAAACTAATAAGCAGTTTACCGATGTTCCTTTGTTACTGAAAGCTAATAAGCAGTTTTACAAAGGAACAAACCTAAGATAACATGAATTATTTATTAAAAGAGGAAACTAATAAGCAGTTTACCGATGTTCCTTTGTTACTGAAAGCTAATAAGCAGTTTTACAAACCAGCAAGAGGAAACTAACATAGTAATGCAAAAAACTAAGTGATCGCCATTTAAGCAGTGCCCAAGTCAAGGAATCAGTTGAACACAACAGGCTCGAGCTCACAACTTCAGTAACCCATACGTACTCATCGTCACTGGTAACATACAAATACCCGTTGAAATCCTCCGACAAAACGATCAGTTACTCAAAGCTCAGCTGCCTAACGTGCAAAGTACTATACATGATTTAACACCGCACAGTACTGCATCCATAAACAGCAGCACCAACAGCAGGAATGTAGGGCGCCAGCATTTCGAAGCTTACCAATGTAAGGATCCGGGTGCTGGAAGTTCCTCTGCTGCGCTTCCGCGTCGTCGATGAGCCTATCGATCACGTCCAGGTTCTCCTGTCGCATCCAACCAAGAAATCCATAAGAACACCACGGGGATCGACATCTGACGCGAATCGCCAGCGAGGCAAACTGGGGAGTGAGATGCGAATCGCGAGTCTTACCACATTTCTGTTGGCCTCGAACTTGTCCCTGAGATCCGACGCCTGCACGGGAGAAGAACACGGGGTCAGATCCGCGACGGGGCGGAGAGATCGGGGGAGGGGGAGGAGGAGGCGGGGAGAGGGCGCTCACGTCCTGGTAGAAGAGGTGGCGGTGGACGGCCCAGTTGAGGGTGTCCTTGAGCGCTCGGCGGTAGAGCAGCCGCACCCGCTCCTTCTGCCCCGCGCGCCGCGCCAGGTACCCCGCCGTCGTCGACATCGACCTCGCCGCCGCCGCAGCCGCTTCTCCTTCTTCTTCTTCTCGGAGTTTCTCTCTCCTCTCCGCTGCGGTAGTGTGCGTGGGGATTCGGATTGGGACCTCAGGGAAGGAGACCAGTCGGGGTGGCCCAATTGCATTGGTGGTGGTGGTTGGGAAACTGGCCCGGCACGGCAGAGATGGCTTTCGTTGGATCTGTCTGGGGGGAGCGCCTACCCTGCGCTCCGTGTGTCAAATTTCAGGTTAACGCCCACGTTGTTGTTCTCCCTGAAGGTTGGTGGGCCTGGCCCATTCTCTGTTTTCTCGCTTCTTTGGATCGTCATTTTCTGTTTCCTGGAGTTAGCGTGCACATTTTAAATTGTTTCAAATTCGATATTATTTCAAATCGGAAAATATTCAAATTTAAAATTGTTCAAATTCGAAAATGTTCAAATTAAAAATTGTTCAAAACCAAAAATGTTCAAATTTAAAATTGTTCAAAATTGGAAATGTTCAAAATTAAAATTGTTCAAATTCGAAAATGTCTAAATTCGAAAATGTTCAAATTTAAAATTGTTCAATTTTGAAAAATGTTCAAATTTAAAATTGTTCAAATTCAGAATATGTTCAATTTTTTAAAATAGTTCAATTTTGAAAATCTGTTCGAATTCGAAAAACGAACATAAAAAATAAAACAAAAAACTGAGAAAAAACCGGCTCACAGACACAAAACCGCTAGAACCTGTGAAAAACCCAAACGGAATGTTCTAGAAGGTTCCTAAAACCGGAAAAAACCAGAAAACCGAAACTGCTATCGGGCCGGCCCAAGAGAATCGAAGGGTGTGCGTCAACTCGAAATCCATCACAACGGGCGTCAACTAGGAATCACCCTGTCTGGGGGGTGTCCCTATATGGCGCTCTTTGCGTCGCTTTTCCAGTCGACGCGTACCCGCACCGGGCGCTGGCGGATCTTGTTGGGCCCCAGGCGCTCGCGTCCATTTACTGATCGCACGAACGGAAGCCACGAGACATTCTCGCTTATCTCTTGGAGGTTGACGCACTTTACTGATTCCACATAAAAAAAAGTTTGATGCACGATTCAAAACACACCAGGGTCATGTAGAAAAAAAAGTAAAAACAGTTGTATTGAACACGTGAACATAAACAATGTGTATGATCAGATCACCGGTCGGTTAGCGTTTCGCTCAAGACCTGGCGCCTCCGTGGGCGACTAGGGTTCTACGTCCTCCGCCGCCAGAATCTTCTCCGGCGCGGAGTCAAATCGTGCCCCCGATTGCTAATCTCTGCCCTGCTTAGGTCTGCGATCGGGGTCTTCTCGTTTCCTTCGCAAGCATCTCGCGATCGGGTGTCTACGTCTGTCTCCTCCGCGTGGCTGCGATGGGCGACTCTGACGCAAGTTCATCAAACAAACCAGGCGGATCGGGATCAAGAAAATCAGAGAAGATTGATGAGATGCTGCAGCGTTTAGGTATTGAGGAAGATGAGTTCGACGATCTGGTCTTCGAGGAGGAGGAATCTGCTCCAAAACAGGGGATGAAGTGGATGGCTCTTGCTAGGGTTCATACTACAAATTACTTCAGTCCCCAAACTTTTGAACAGCATATGAGGGTGGCATGGAGCCCTGCGCGTGATGTTCAGTTCCAACATCTTGAAGGTAACCTATTCACGGTTCAATGTTTTTGCCTAGGGGATTGGTTAAAGGTGGAGGAAGGAGGACCGTGGCTGTTTCGTCAATCTGCAGTGTGTATTGAGAAGTATGATGGACTTTCTCCACCTGAGAGTATTGATCTTAATTTCTTCCCTACGTGGATACAAATTCATAAGCTCCCAATTGGATATAGAAATAAACCATTGATCACCAATTTGACGGAGAAGAAAGTGGGAAAGGTACTCGAGGTCGAAACCAATGTGCAGGGGGCTGGTAATTTTGTTCGTGCTAGGGTAAAGCTGGATGTCCGAAAACCCTTGGCTCGGTTTGTCTCCATGTCTCGAGCTGGCCAAAGAGAAATTTATCAAATCAAATTTGAGAAAATGCCAAGGTTTTGTGCAGCGTGTGGTATGATTGGCCATTCACATCTTGAATGTGGAACAGGTGAATTCGATGAGGAGAAGTTGAAGTGGGGGATTGGCTGAAAGCAGACTGGGACACTTGGCATGGTCGAGCTACAGGTGCGTCTCGTGGAGGTCGTACTGGTCGGGGTGGCCGTGATGGACCCCTTCGAGGAGGTGGTAGAGGCGGTGATCCAAACCCGGGCCGTGGAAATATGTCTGGCCAAGGGAATGAGAATCTAACAAGCTGGAGGCACAATGCTATTATTCGTCATGAAGGTACTGAAGGCGAGTTAGATGATTCAGGTACGAGCCCAACAAAAAATACTGATATTGACATGAATGATAAACATAGTTCCGATGCTGGAGCAAAAAGGAGACTCTCTTTAGGATATTCTAATCCAGTGTTCGAGGAACAGGTGGATGGTTCTCTTCCGATGATCACTGATTTTGAAATACCTCAGGGTAATGGAGAGACAGTTGCTACTGAGATGGACAGGTCTAAACACACCAAGAAGGATGGAGCTGACTCCCCTTCACTAGGATCGGCGGGCTCCCGTGAGGAGTCCGTCCGGTCGCAATGAGGATATTAGGCCTGAACTGTCAGGGTTTGGGTAACGCCCCGACAGTTCGTGCGCTTCTGAATGTTCAGAGGCGAAGTAACCCCGAGGTGATGTTTTTGTCGGAGACCCACCTTGACGACTATCTGGCTGAATGTCTGAGGAGGAGATTAAAGATGGACAGTAAAATAGTTAATCCAAGCAATGGAAGGAGTGGAGGTGTTATCATGTTCTGGAAGAAGGAAATCAAAATTGATTTGTTATTTTCAGCCCCAAAATATATTGACGTGCGTATTGTGGAGAATCCGGGGAAAATTTGGAGACTTACCGGAATTTACGGTGAACCAAGATGGGAAGATAAATATAAAACGTGGGATACCTTGAGAGACCTAAATAATTCTTCTGAGCTCCCATGGGTTGTATTGGGCGATTTTAATGAAATTCTTTTCACGCATGAAAAAGAGGGAGGGAATCAGCGTCCTCAACCTTATATGCAAAGCTTCCGTGATGTACTTTCAGAGTGTGCTTTGGAGGATCTCGAATTTTCTGGGAACCCGTTTACTTGGAAAAGAGGCATGATACGAGAACGGCTTGACAGAGCGGTAGCTAATGGTGATTGGATGATCATGCACCCAGGAGCAACTCTACAACACCTAGAGTTCACAAGATCTGATCACCGGCCTATTCTTCTTGATACAGATTATCAGCTACCTGTAGGGAATTCTCGACCAGGGCCAAAACGCTTTGAGGCTAAGTGGTTTTGTGAGGAAGGTTTTCGCCAAGAAGTTCAGAGAGCTTGGGATGCCGCTGCTGATCCGGGTTCAGACGGTGTCCTCCCTAGACTAAACCGAATGCACGCTGCGCTCCATGCATGGGACATGCAGGTGGTGCGGAAGCCTAAGGGTCGGCTGCGGAAGGCACACAAACAGTTAGAGCAAGCTTTGAACGGCCCTCTGTCTACCGAAAATGATAGGAAAGCTAAGGAGCTCGCAAACCTTGTTGAGCTGCTCTTAGAACAAGAGGAAGTTTATTGGTCGCAGAGGTCTCGGGCGAATTGGTTACAACTTGGCGATCGGAACACGACTTTTTTCCATAATTTCGCATCAGCTCATCGTAAGAAAAATATGATCAAGAAACTCAAGGACAATGATGGTATTTGGGTTGAAGGTACAGATTTATTAAAACCGCTGGTTTTTGATTATTTCTCTAACTTATTTAGTTCTGAAGTGCAAGTAACAGATCAAGCGGTCCTCGAGAAAATTGCTCCGAGAATTACTCCTGAAATGAATGAGAAGCTTTTAGCTCCATTTTCTGCGGAGGATGTCAAAAAGGCGGCCTTCAGCATTGGGGATTACAAAGCTCCTGGACCAGATGGACTACATGCTATTTTCTATAAGAAATTTTGGTCAATTTGTGGTGAGGATATTACTAATGAGATTCTGTTGGCTATGCACACAGGGGTTATTCCGGAAGGATGGAATGATACCACAGTAGTTTTAATTCCCAAGGTTGATGACCCAGAACTTATTACCCAATTTCGACCAATAAGTCTTTGTAACGTCATTTACAAAATTATATCCAAGATGCTGGCTCAACGGTTGAAAGGGATTCTACCAGATGTGATATCTCCAATGCAGAGCGCCTTTGTCCCTGGTAGATTGATTACTGATAATGTTCTGGTGGCTTACGAAAGCATCCATGCTATTAAAAACAAAAGGTCTGGGACTAATGGGACTTGTGCAGTGAAACTTGATATGCATAAAGCCTATGACAGAGTTGAATGGGTTTTCTTGGAAAACATTATGCGAAGGATGGGTTTTGCGGACAGATGGATTGCCTAGATGATGGCTTGTGTTGGCTCAGTTCGGTATCAAGTACGGTTCAATTATGAGGAAACTGATAGTTTTATTCCTACTAGGGGTCTACGGCAGGGAGACCCTCTTTCTCCTTATTTGTTCCTTTTATGTGCAGAAGGTCTTTCTAGCCTTTTGTTGCATGAAGAAGAAGTTGGTGGCATAACTGGGGTAAGGGTGTGCAGAAATGCACCATCAGTATCACATCTTCTATTTGCTGATGATTCTCTTATTCTCATGAAAGCGGACACGACTAATGCAACTTCCTTGCAACAAGTTCTGGATACTTATTGTGCAAATTCGGAGCAAATGGTGAGCTTATCAAAGTCAAGTATTTTCTTCTCTCCTAATACTAATGTGCTTGTGAGAGCGGAGATCTGTGAGACCTTGCATATTGATACAGAAGCGTTATCAGATAAATACCTTGGCCTCCCAGCTTTAGTGGGAGCAGATAGAAGCGATTGCTTCATACAGTTCGTAGAACGAATCATACAAAGGATAAATGGGTGGAAAGAGAAACAATTGTCAATAAAGGGGAAGGAAATCTTGTTAAAGGCAGTGGCTCAAGCAATTCCTGTGTATGCTATGTCAGTTTTCCAAATTCCAAAGGGGGTGTGCAAGCGGATGATGGATGCTATTGCATCTTTCTGGTGGGGAGATGATGAGGAAAGCAATAAAATGCATTGGTATGCCTGGTGGAAACTGTGCTATCCAAAAAGTGAAGGAGGTATGGGATTCCGAGATTTCCACTCCTTTAATTTAGCGATGCTTGCAAAACAAGTTTGGCGCTTGGTCAAGGAACCAGATTCCCTATGTGCAAAGGTTCTTAGGGCCAAGTACTATCCAGATGGTAATATTTTTAGAGCTGGCCCTAAGGCGGGCAGCTCCTTTACGTGGCAGAGCATACTAGCGGGATTGACAACTTTCAAGCGTGGTTTTATTTGGAGAGTAGGCAATGGGGAGAAAATCAATATCTGGACCGATCCATGGGTGCCCGCTAGTGCTGATTTTAAAGTCATATCTCCGAGAAGGGGCGCGGTACTCACCAAGGTGAATGATTTGATTGATCCTTATACAGGTGCTTGGGATGAGGTACTTCTTGCTGAACTATTTAATCCTGTTGATGTAAATCGGATCCTCCAAATTCCTCTTCATAACTTGCCTGGGGACACACAAGTCATGGGAGGTATCGGTGAAATCTGGCTATTATATTCAGTGGAAACACCACTTTGGCGCAAGAGCAAGCCAATTGACACTTCCTGGAACTTCAACGACTAACCCTGTTTGGAAAGCGCTTTGGAAGTTAAAAATACCGGGCAAGGTGAAAATTTTCTCGTGGAGAGCTCTTCATGGTATCCTTCCACTGAAGTGTATCTTGGCTAACCGGCATATTGGAGAGAGTGCAGAATGTCCTGTATGTGCTGAAGATGCAGAGGATGTCCGACATCTACTTTTTACTTGTCAAGTGGCAAAGGATATGTGGGCGCATCTCGAATTATCTGATTTCATTGTCGATGCAATCCAAGTGGATATATCTGGGTCGGCGGTGTTAGAACACATTTTGAGAATGCCAAGTACCGTAATGCCGGGAATGCAGTCAGTACAGCTTAAAGAGGTAATCATGGTGACCTGTTGGTATCTCTGGTGGCTGCGGCGTAGAAGAACCCACAATGAAGACATCCCTCCCCTACACAAGTGCAAATTCTCTATCTTGGCAATAGTGGCAAATTCTGCTTTGGAAAACAAAAGCTTGCAAGTGGACTCGACTACAAGATGGCAGAGACAGCTTCCCCGCCAGGTAAAACTTAATGTTGATGCCTCTTATCATGCAGATGTTGGCACAGGTGCAGTTGGCGCGGTTATTCGGGATTATGAGGGCAAGTTCATTGCTGCATCAACAAAATTCATACCACATGTTCTCTCGGCGACCGCAGCTGAAGCTTTAGCAATGAAGGAAGGCCTCAAGCTGGCGGTCTTCCTAGGTTGTAACAATGTCATAGCCGAGTCGGACTCTTCTGAAGTTATTGAAGCGTGTTCTGGAGAAGAGGCATGGTGGAATGACTCAGCAGCTACCTATGCCGACTGTCTTGATGTGGCAATGACTATTGGAACTGTTACTTTTTCTCATTGCTTGAGAGAGGCAAATAAGGTGGCGCATAGTCTTGCTAGGTTTAGCTTTTCAAATAAATCTGATTGTAACTGGGTCGATGAACCTCCTAGCATTATTATGGATGAACTCCTGAACGATGTAACGGTACTGTGATTGAAGCAGCAAGTTTCAGACGCACTCTTTTCCTTACCAGGGTACCTAAGGGGACTGGAAGGTTTTTAATGGGGCGGCTTGCTAGCTTAATATATTTTGTTTCAAAAAAAAGAACACGTGAACATAAACTGTACTTGCATGGGTCTGATTTAAAAAAATTGACAAAAAATTAAACAGCAACGGATTTGAAAATAGAACGATTTTGCAAATGGGAACAACGTTGCAAGTTGAACTGGTTTGGAAAATGAACAAACTAAAAATGAACATATAAAAAAAGCACAAAAATTATACTTTTAGATTCAAATTGGAACAGATTCAAATTGGAACAGATTCAAATAGGAACAGATTTCAATTGGAACATATTTTAAATTGAACAGATTTCAAATTGGAACAGATTTTAAATTGAACATATTTCAAAT
Source organism: Dactylis glomerata (assembly GCA_007115705.1). Taxonomy (NCBI): domain Eukaryota; kingdom Viridiplantae; phylum Streptophyta; class Magnoliopsida; order Poales; family Poaceae; genus Dactylis; species Dactylis glomerata. The sequence continues at coordinate 79,260 of QXEO01001008.1, forward strand.
TTACACATATTTTAAATTGAGAAGATTCTTTTTTGAAGGAAAATTGAGAAGATTCGAATTTGAACATTTTTCAAATTGAACATATTCGAATTTGCATATATTTCAAATTGAACAGATTTGAATTGGAGCAGATTTCAAATGGAACAAATTTCGAATTATACAGATTTCGAATTTGCACATATTTTCGAATCTAAACAAATTTCGTATATTGAAGAGATTTTGAATTTCAATAAATTTCGAAATTTATTTTGCTATGCTAACTGAACACAACTAAACGATCGAACTAAAAGTACGTAACTGGAAACGATCGTCCCGAAGAAGTACGAATTAGTAAATGGGAACGTAACTGGAAATGAATCTGTTCCACATATACAAGCGCTAGTACAATCTCACCCAGGAATGGAAGCAGCGCGAGATCCAGTGCACGAACCCAGAAAGAAACGCAGGAGGACTTGATAAGCAGCGAGATCTCCATCTGTGGCAGGGGGAGAAAGGGGAATAGTGGAGCTCACGAGATAGTGCAAAGTGAAAAAGAGAAGTCGCTTCAGGAAGGAAGCAAGAAGCGGTAAACTGGGCTCGGCCCACGTAGAGCGATAAGAGAAAAGGAAGAAGAATAGGGGTGCGCGTCGACCCGGAATTGGACGCAAAGAGCGTAGAATAGGAATTGCCCTATCTGGGCCAAGTGTTTTGCGATGAAGTATGGGCCGAGTAAAATTTCACTTTTTAACTGATGTGTTAGAGGATTCTCAAAAGGAAAATGATGTGCTAGAGTTCCACTAAAAAAATTAAAATTTAAATATTCTTGAGTACTACTACCTCCGTCCCAAAATGTAAGCCTTTTTAGAGAACTAAGTTAGCTATCTAAAAAGGCTTATATTTTGGGACGGAGTAATATATCACAATATCAAGTTCTTAACAAATATAACCTTATCATGATATATAAGAAAGAAAGGGTATTGTCTTAGCATGTACTGCATTCTCTTTAAAAAATGCAATGTGACACCAACCGTTGAAAAAAAACTGAACTAAGAAAGTCAATTATGCAGGCGCAGAGGCGCTAGGTTAAGCTGATCTCGGTACATGGAATATTGAGCTTCTTTGTTTGCTACTTTTGCCACTTCTCTCGGCGGTCGTTGGTGCATATGCATATATGTGCTATTGTAAAGTACATTGTAATTTGACGTTGAAACGTTCAAGGATGAGTTTATTAAATGTTCGTGTATGAGGCCAATGAAGATTATTACTTGAAATCCCTGTCTCATAGTGAACTAATACTTTGTACCATCTTGTTTCTATAAAATCCGATGCTTGCTCTCCAACCAAATACAGTCTATCGAAACCAGTGACTTGAAAAATTAGGTTGTATCTAGCATGCAAATACTACAGTCTATAGTACTATCCGTCTCTCTCTAGTCATGAAAATGTGATGTTTCAACCGTTTTAGGATATATTTTTTCAAAGGTTCATACAATTGCACTTTTAAACTTCATAAAATGTAGATATCGACTACCTGTATGCACGGTGAGTCGACAATACCAGAAGTACCGGGTCGACTAAAGGATCATACAATCCAAGGTATAGAGTTCCATTTTTTTAACTGATGTGTTGGAGGATTCTCAAAAGAAAAATGATGTGCTAGAGTTCCACTCAAAAAATTTAAAAGTTGAAAGGTACTTGAGTAGTATATCACAATAACAAGTTTTTTTAAAAAAAATTATCTTATCATGATATAAAAGAAATAAAAGGTATTGTCTTAGCATGTACTGCATCCTCTTTAAAAAATGCAATGTGACACCAACTGTTGAAAAAAAACTGAACTATGAAAGTCAATTATGCAAGTGCAGAGGCACTAGTCAAGCTGACCTCGGTACATGGAATTTTGAGCTCATTTGTTTGCTACTTTTGCCACTTCTTCTGGTTGACGTTGTTGCCAAGGCTGATATATGCTTTTTCGATAATGAACTTTTTATTACTTAAAGAATTTTAAGCAGTATTACACCCGGCCAAGGCTGATATGTGCTATTGTAAAGGACATTGTAATTTAATGTTGAAACGTTCAAGGATGAGTTTATTAAACATTTGTGGATGAGCCGATGAAGATTAGGACTTCAAATCCCTAGTCTCATGCTCAACTGATACTCCCTCTGTTTTCGTTTACCCTGCGTTTTAGATTTAGTCGAACAAAATGCAATGTGACACCAAATCTAGAAAAAAACTGAACTAACAAAGTCAAATATGCAGGTGTAGAGGCGCTAGTCAAGCTGACCTCGGTACATGGAATTTTGAGCTCCTTTGTTTACTACTTTTGCCGTTTCTGCTGACGGTCGTTGGTGCATAGGTAGCTAGGCTTATTTGTTATTGTAAAGGACATAGTGAATTGACGTTGAAACGTTCAAGGGATGAGTTAATTGCACGTTCGTGGATGAGCTGATGAAATACCTAGTCTCATGGTCATGGTCAAGTGATACTAGCTCGGTCTCTTGTGTTCTTTACAGAACTAATACTTGGTCTCCAATCAAAATCAGTCCCTGTGAAAATTAGGCTGTACTTTCTTTGTTCTAAATTACTCTGTATTCTAGATTTAGTTAAAGATAAACTTTGTTAACTTTGACTACGTGTATAAGAAAAAATATAAAAATTTACAATATAAAATAGATATCGTTAAAATCATCGTGAAAAATACTTTTATATTATATATGTTTGATATTATAAGACTTTGTATTTTAACAATATGTTTGATCAAACTTTATCTAGTTTAATTTTAACTAAACCTAGAATGCAGGGTAAAAATGAATAAAGAGAGTACTATCCAGTATGCGTAGTAGAGTCTAGAGTGCTCTCTCTAGTCGCGAAAACGTGACGTCACCCGGCGACACCAGTAGGACTCTATCGACTCAAGGAGGTGATACGATCGAAGGTGCCATTTCCGAAGAATACAACTACTGTGTACGTACATACCAATACACGAGATAGTTTGCAACGCAACCCATGATAGCCGAGCAGCACTATCGCAATACTAGTACCCTACTACTCTCTTCGTTTTTAAATATAAGATATTTTAACTTTATGAGGCTAGTATATCTAGACATTTTTTAGTAAATAGATTCGAGTGAATCCACGCACTAAAACACATCTAGATATATTAGCTTCAGAAACAGAGGGAGTATATCTTATGAGCTTGCTCGGCCATTTTCTTCCCCGATCCGCTCCACATGTTTATGCAGTTGGTAGCAGCAGAAGCAGCGCTCCAGGAGGTTTTCTCTTCTTGGTTTTTGCCCGCAGTGGCGACTGGTGACATGCCGATCTAATCCCTTCTTCTTCCCTCCTCAATCCCCTCCACGAATCAGTTCAAGATCCACGTCCATCTTCTTGTCTCCAATCCTCTTCGATTCATCCAGATTCTGTCGTCTGAAGTGGCCTTCGACGTGCCGTGCTGAGTCTTCTCTCGTTCTTTCTCCATCTTTCCCCTTGGGTCTTTTCCAATCCCCCTTCACTTCTTCTAGATTCTCCAATACTTTGCTATTCCACTCCAGATTCTTCTAGATCCCCACGAAATCCCCACGAGGGAACCATCATCAGATCATTGTACTGCAAGATTTCCCGTCCCACCACAACCTTTGGCCAGAACCACCACCATCTCCTCCACCGATATCAGATCTTGATCCATCACCATCTCCCAGGCCTCATCAGCCAGCTCCCCTTTCCCCGTTCTGTCCGGAACCAGTTAACAGTGGAGTCGGTCGAGGTAGCGGCGCCAGCCTTTAAGGCGCCACGAGCACCATGAAGATGATCGGGTGGAACTGCCAAGGCGCAGGCAGGGCCCTCGGCAGCTCCAAAAAAATGGACTACCTTGCCAACTTAATATCATCAACTAGAGCTCAGGTTTGCTTTGTTTCTGAAACCAAATCATCCAGGTATAGTCCTTCTCAGCTTAATAATCGTTTCAACATAGCCGATAGTTTTGTTGTTCCTTCCCGAGGGTTGTCGGGAGGGCTTTGGCTTCTTTGGACTGATGAGATGCAAGTTGATGTTAAGTTTGCTGATCACCATGTCATCTTAGCTAATGTTCTACATATTGCGTCTAATTTAAAGTTTGTGCTGGTCTGCATATATGGGGATCCTTACCATCGCCTTACTAAAATGATTTGGGATCGTATTACCACCTTTGTGTATAGCAATCTTGGTAGTCCTACTGTTTGTATGGGTGATCTTAATGATATCTTATCTGATGTAGATACTACTGTCATGACCGGTACCTTGGGAGATGTGGGCCTAGGCCTCATTGGCCACAGGCTGGTGACCATGGGCTGGGACTGCCGGTCGATGGCAACAAAAGAGAAGCTGCACACAGGAAAGGGGAAGAACAGAACTGACGAAACTGAATCGGTCTCCCTCTCGTCTGTCCTCCCTCCTAGACTTCTTCTTCTTCTTCAGGTCCGGCTGCTACCACAAGCAGCCTGTATCCACCTCACGCCCCGGCGATCACCGGCGGCAACGGGGATTGTTACACTTGGTATCAGAGCCAGGCCTTCTCCGCCGGCTAGGGTTCGTGAGCGATTCCCAATTCGCGAGATCTCGAGCTGTAAAATTCCAACGAGCGGTCAGAGTTGGGGGATTCATCTCGATTCCGTCCTAGATTCTGTAAATCCGGGAGTTGGTTTGCTCGGATTCAGCGAGGAATTCACCACGGTGCCTTCCAAGCCACTGGTCCCAGCGATGGTGGCGGCGACAACAACGAAGGCGACCATGAGCGCCATTCAGGAGAGCCTGGTGGAGCTTGGCGTTACACTGGGTCGTGTTGCCGCAAGTCAACAGAAGATGCTCGTGGATTTGAAGAAGATGACGGCGGCGCTTGTGCCCACCGCCGTGTCGAGTCGAGTACCGGAGCAGCAGGCGCCCAGGCCTCTGTTGCCCTCAGGCATCTCGGTGAATAGGGTCGTGGCTGCTGCTCTACAACCAGAGGAGGTCCCTGCTTTCTCCACGCCCACACGGTGTTCGACAATTGGCTCTGCGGTGAACATCGGCAACAACCATGTCGCGGTGGCGTCTACGACCAATGGCACAGCACATCTCCTTGCCACGACCTTGACTGATGCCCGGAACAGCACACTGCAAGGTGTGGTCAGTTCTGGCGGGAACATGCCCGCAGGCTGTTCGACCCAAGTCGTCACCTGCCGACCAACTGATCATGGTGCACTCGCTTGCGATGTCAAAGCCGATCTGCCGTTTGGCCCTCCTTGTCCAGTGGAGGCGCATCCAACAGTTCAGCATCCACTACTGTCGCCGATGTCCTTCCCTCATTTTAATGGTGATGACCCTCGATGTTGGCGAGATAAGTGCCTTGACTACTTCAAGAACTTCAATATACATGAGTGCTTTTGGGTTACTGCTGCTACACTGCATATGGATGGTGCGGCTGCCCATTGGTACCATACATACAAGTTACGTCAACCTGTTGGTGATTGGTCCCAGTTTATGAATGATGTGGAAGAAAACTTTGCTGCTGAGAATTCTGTGGACGAGATATGCAATGAAAATTATCTCAAGGGCTCAGTTTGGGATAAAGAGATTTCTGATGAGGTGTTCACTCATGTTGGAGACAAGTCACTTTTCAGGGAGCTTGATTTGGATTCCAGGCATGAGGTGTCCAAGGACATGGGGTTGGATGAGGAGCTTGCTCACACCGTACTCCTTCAAGTTGGTGAATTGTCATTATTCATAGAGCATGATTTTTCTACTGACCATGAGTTTCAGGAAAGTCGATATGCAGCCAATATTTCTTTTCGTGGGGTTGGTTTGACTAGGCTGCTCCCACACACTGACTACACACATGACCTTAGCAATATTGGTTCAAGGTTAAGCTGTAATTGGGATCCTGGAGGTTTGTACTACGCATGTCCAGTACAGGGCTGCGAACATTTTACTGGAATCATGATGGTTTATTTCACGGACCTTCTGTTTGATGATGGTAAGTCTAGAGTTCTTGTTGAGCTCTATGTTCAGTGGGACCCTGGAATTAGGCTGAATGCTCTGATGAATGCAATACCTGGTTTGGATAAACTACCAACAGTTACTCAATTGGCCCATCAATCGGTTGACTTTCATGTTCCTTACCTTCAAGTAACCAGTGAACTTGCCAGTTGCATTATTGTTCTCAGGTATACAACGTCAACATTCACTACATACCTTGGGATTTGTTTGGCTGGCCATCTTCTCCAACCATGGGATCGAGGAAAACAAGAGGTTCTATTACAGGAGTTCGACTGGCACTTACCCCATACTGGAAAAGGTAGAACGACAACCTTGCCGTTGGATCCTGGTCCCTTCTGTTCACTGCAAGTTGCTGCAACAAATTTACAGTATATGTTGGCACTGCTTGGAAACATTTCTGTGGTGCTGGACTGTAAAAACTTGTGGCAAACAGAAGTGAAGATGGGCATATATAGCATTGAAGCAGGCAATGTAGCTGAACATGCATATGCAATGGAGGATTCCCTGGAAACAATTGTTGCTGTCACTTTGCCTCACATGTATGTAAGTCCCAGAATCATCATATGGCCACGTTTTTCACTGGAAGAACAGGATGAGGAAGGCATAATGCACATAAGGACACATTTCCATGATCATGGTCATATATTCTACTCACATCATTTTATCAAGGGTTCTCTTTGGGAATTCTCAGTGATGGTTAACAGTGCTTGGTATTTTTGTGACATCCGAACTAGAGGTTTGGACAGAAAACTTCAGTACAGTCCATGGAGTCTCGATGTTCACAACCAGATGAGTAGACAGGTGCGACAAGAGCTATGCAAGTACTATTATTTGTGCTCCTTGATTCATTTGGCAAACCACCTGCAATACATGCAATGGGATCCCGGTGTCATGTGGAATCTAAGTGGAGAAGGAATACATATTTTCTCAGCATGGCCAAGAAGAACTATTGATCAGATTTCCAGGTTGAGAAGAAGATTTCTGCACAAAAGTTTGAGTTTGTTGCAACAGGAGCGAGCCATTGCTTGGGGGCAAGCAATGTTTCTTGGGGGCGGTATTGTCATGACCGGTACCTTGGGAGATGTGGGCCTAGGCCTCATTGGCCACAGGCTGGTGACCATGGGCTGGGACTGCCGGTCGATGGCAACAAAAGAGAAGCTGCACACAGGAAAGGGGAAGAACAGAACTGACGAAACTGAATCGGTCTCCCTCTCGTCTGTCCTCCCTCCTAGACTTCTTCTTCTTCTTCAGGTCCGGCTGCTACCACAAGCAGCCTGTATCCACCTCACGCCCCGGCGATCACCGGCGGCAACGGGGATTGTTACAACTACCTCCTCGAATATAAATAAGTCTCGTTTGAGCTCTGTTTCTTCTTATGTGAAAAACTGTGGTTTGTTTGACATTGGCTACAGTGGACCGGCCTACACTTGGACTAATAAGAGATTTTCTTCCACTCCTATCTTTGAAAGGCTTGACAGATGTTTGGTGAATGCTGAGTGGTGTGCTGTTTTCCCTACTACAAATGTTTTTAATTTACCTATCATGCTTAGTGATCATGCCCCTATTTTAGTCTCCACTGAATCTCAATTTCGCAAACCTAGGCGCACTTTTAAATTTGAGAATTGGTGGACTTTTGAGGACGACTACCACATTGTTGCAAAGAACTCTTGGGCCTCTTCTACTCATAGGCCTTTCCATGCCAGAACAACTAATCTTGCAGGTTCTCTTAGGAGGTGGTGCAAAAAGAAGAAGCCTCTCTCACAACAGCTTGACGATATTCAGGAGAAAATCAATAACATTCAAATGCAGCCTCTGTAGGTACAAGATCACGTTCTTGAAGCAAACCTCATTGCCCAGTATGAGAATACCATGACTAAACAAACAGAATACTATAGGCAGCGAGCAAAAAAACACTGGGCTACGCAAGGAGATAGGAATACCTCGTTTTTTCACAATGCTGTGCTTAAACGTAGGCGTAGAAATCGCATTGCCTCCACTAAAGATAGTCAAGGGAATGTTCTCCATGACCCTGATGACATAGCCAGAGAATTTGTAAACTACTTCCAGGATATTTTTCATTTGACTTTCCCGGATAATGGCAGGCCTTATTTCGATTCTGCTTTGCCCTCAGACTCTCAGGATTACACCTACTCAATACCTAACAAACAAGAAGTTTTGCAGATTCTTAAATCCATGAAGAAAAATGCTTCTCCAGGTCCTGATGGCTTCAATGTTGCATTCTATCTCTCTGCTTGGGAGTGGATTGGCAACGATGTCACGGAGGTGGTACGTAATTTCTACATCATAGGTTCGCTCCCTCCACAACTAAATAATACTCACATTGCTCTTATCCCCAAAAAACTTGTTTGCCACTTGCCCTCCGACTTTAGACCTATTAGCTTATGCAATGTCATATACAAAATTATTTCCAAGTCTCTTGCAAATAGATTGAAGCATCATCTCCCTGATTACATCCATCCTTCGCAACAAGCTTTTATTGAGGGTAGGCGTATTAGCAACAATATCATCTTAGCTCAGGAAATTACTCATTCCTTCTCGCTAGCGTCTTACCAAAGTCGTGATTTCATGATTAAAATTGATCTTGCCAAAGCTTTTGATCGTCTAGAGTGGCATTTTATTGCTCCGGCCTTGGCACGTAAAGGGTTGCATACTCATTTCATAAAACTAATCCATGCATGTATTGCTTCGCCTACTTTCTCTGTGATTATAAATGGACAGGCATATGGCAAATTTACAAGTAGTAGGGGAATTCGTCAAGGATGCCCCTTGTCCCCTTCCCTTTTTGTACTTGCAATTAACGAGCTATCACTGACACTCCAACAAGCTTTACAGGACAATGAGTTGTCAGGTATTTCCTTTGGACCAAATTGTCCTCCGATACACTCACTTATGTTTGCAGATGATTTGCTAGTTTGTGGGAGAGCAAATATGCAGGAAGCCTCAACCATGTTCCGAATCATAGATCACTTTTGTCATCAATCTGGTCAAACTCCCAATTGGACCAAATCTGCTATCTTCTTTAGTAAAAATGTTAACTTGCAGGAAAGACAGGACATCAAGCAAATTTTTCAGGTGCAGGAAATGGATGCCACTACAACCCATCTGGGACACCCTTTGATTCTTCCAGCTAAAGACAGGTCAGCGGCTTATAGTTTTATCTACGACAGGTTTAGATCTAAACTCAATGCTTACCAAGCTAATCGCTTATCACACGCCGCCAGACTTACTTTAATCAAGTCTGTTTTTGCTTCTATCCCGGTTTATTACATGTCTAATATCCTCTTTTCCAAGAAGTTCCTTGCTAAATTAACTGCCATCATTAGGAATTTCTGGTGGTCTGGGGTTAAGGAGGAGCCCACCACCAGAAGCCTTTGTCTCCGAGCGTGGGCTGACATCTGTACTCCAAAAAAAGAAGGGGGACTTGGTATCCGCAACCTCCAAGCCATCAACCAAGGACTCATTCTCTCAGCTGCTTGGAGACTTGCTAAGGAACCCACCAGCCACCTAGCCTCAATCTTGCGGTCCAAATACCATCCAGAAACTTCCATTTGGAAAGCCAAACCCAACAAGCCTAAATCTGCCTTTTGGGCAGCCATCCTCAAAGTTCTGCCTCTCCTCAAATCAGCTTCCTTTATTCAGATTTTTGACGGAAATTCTTCCATATGGAGTTCACCTTGGTTTACTGGTTGGGAAAATATTCACGATAACTTAATTATCCAACCTGCTCCTTTTACTTACCCCGCTGTGGTTAAAGACCTTTGGCTTCCAAATCAGAAAACTTGGAACATTAATTTGATTTCGACACTCTTCCATCCTCAAACCGCTCAAGATATTATTTCAACTCCCATTATTAATGTTTCTGGGCAAGATAATCTTTGCTGGAAACTAACCCCTACAGGAAAATGGTCTTCTAAAAGCGCTTACAAGCATTGCAGGAATAACCTCTCGTTGCCAGCTAATCAGTAGCCAAAGGAAGTACCAACTCAGGTCAAGACTCTTCTTAACCAGATTTGGAACAACAAGGAAATGATGCCAAGGATCCAAACTTTTGCGTGGAGATTACTAAGACGTGCGCTGCCAACTGGTAAGCGAGCTGGTAGGTTTTCTATCCATATTGATAAGGAGTGTAGCAGATGTGGCATGTTGGAGGATGAGATGCATTTATTCTTCCTTTGCCCTTTTGCCAAAGCAGCTTGGTATTCTCATCCTTGGTTCATTAGGACAGAAGTTTTGGCTGCTGATCATCATTCCGTTACTTCTATTATTCAGGCAATTATGTCTTCTAGGCACCCTTACATTTCTGTTGTTAACATGTACACATTCCTTTGGTGTCTTTGGAAAACAAGGAATGATGCTCTGTTTGGAAGAAAAACTAACAAACCTAGTCACGTATACACAGCGATGAAAGCTATTTTGCAGGAAGCATCAATGGATCAGCTACCAATGCAGGACTGCACACTGCCCCAGACAATGCGAGATACTCAAGGTAAACTGGAAAATCAAGTGCCAGGTGCATCTGTCCGCGATTTGTCTATCTTTGCAGGTCCTGTTCTCTTCTCAGATGCATCTTGGAGGCCAATTCAAGGGCGACAACTAGCTCCAGCAGGCCTTGGAGTATACATCAGAAACTTAGGGAGTCAACACTGTACCGAAGTTCATATTGCAGCGATATCTCCTCCAGTCGCTTCAGTTCTTCAAGCGGAGGCATTTGCCCTTCGGCTTGCAGTAATGGTGTCAAACTGTCTTCAGATTCCGTATGCAGGCATGTTCACAGACAATAATACTCTTTCCCGGGCGGCGGCAACAAATAACATCATTGAGGATCCCGGGCATTGGGAGCTTGCCCCCTTGCTGGCGTCCCTCATCAATAACAGGAGCTTCGATCAATACAAAATATTCCATGTTGCTAGGCATCTTAATTTCAAAGCAGATTATCTTGCTAAGCTAGCTCTCAGGCTACTCAACAAAGATACATCCTTTAGATGTTTATGTACTTCTCCAGCTTCAGGACGTTGTCCAATTCGTGAAGCTCTCTCAGATCAGGCGGTTGTGCCGATCAGACTCGTTTCTGTAAAATGTTGTTAATCTATAAAATTTCCCTGTTCAAAAAAAGATGTCGATTTCCTTCCAATTTCCCTAAAAAACGTCGCAGAAGAGATATTCGCCGTCCTGCACCGCCAGAAGTGAAGCTGACGCTGTTTCGCGTAGTTGGCGTTGCTGCTTGAGGACATAGCGAGATACAGTGGTGAGGTCGCCGACCGGAGCTTCTCAGCTGCATCCATGTACATATGTCATTTCTTTCTGTGGTATATTCATAGAAAAAACCACATACCATTTGCACGTCTCCGAGATTTCCTAATAACCTCTACCTATTCCTCAGCTAAAATATCTTGTTCTTCATCAGCACATGAAGGAACAGGAATATCTAAAACTAATACTAACAAAAGATAAACTATTATCTAGGATTTTTTCCCCTTAATACCTACACCAAACTTATCAGACATATCATCAAGTTCATGAATAGGTAAAAACATCAAAAGGGTTTGACATCACTATACCCTTTAAGTTTTGGAACTTCAAGATTGTTGACCCTTTTGAGCTCTTAAGTCTTCTTCATTATGTTCTTGGACCTATCAATTCTGACAGGTTCTTCAAGACATGACCCCAAGTATTTCTAGCTTCATCCATTGCTGACTTTTTAAATCTTGGCATTATGTCATCAGGAAGAGCAAAACAATGGTCATCGGCAGCATCAAGCTTCTGTTGGAAAGAATCAATCTACATCTGTTCATCCAGCCAAAAGTTGTTAGATTCAACAGACACTGGTGTCTTGTCCCAAACAGAGACACTCTCCTTATCAACCAGTCCTTTATGCATTAGAATTTTAAGCACCTCAGGAGCACTAGTGAGAGTAGAATCCTTTTGAGCAAATCCAGAACCTACTGTCCTAGCTCTCTGACCATTCTGCCCAGCCCCTTAATTCTAACCCACACTCCACTAGGATTTCTATTAATGATAACTTCAGGCAACTAATGATTCATCTGCTCAATATAATTTTGATTTCTTCTATATATCATGTGACTCATGAACAATACATCGTCGTAGAGGAAGATGAATCTAGCTAGCTCTATATAGCACTGAGCTGCCTTATGTTGATGGGGAAGATGAAGGGCGCCGACCCATCAAAAGCGGTGTCGGTGAGCTTCTGCGCGGTGGCCTCCGTGGGGTGGTAGAAGGTCCCAAAAGACGTGATCGGAGCGGTTGGCGCAGTAGTCGCTTAGCGGAGTGCAGGCGATCTTGGCGTGCATGTCCCCCAGACCGCAGCACGCCGCCTTTGCCTCGGCGAAGCCGTACGCCGCTGGCTGGTCGATATACCGGAGCAGCGCGGCGGAGTCGAATAGCGCGTAGTGCAGGTCCGGGTGCTGTGCGCCCATGCCGCTCAGTACGGTCTCGGCCGCCTTGTTGTACTGCACGGCCATGGTGTTCGCCAAGGTACTGCAGTCCTTGGTGGAGCTCAGCTCCCGCAGCGACGGGGTGCAGCCAACCGGCCCCGTGCCAAGGAAGAGCACCTTGCGTGCCCCGAGGTTGTAGAGGCTCTGCAGCTGGCCTGTGAGGGACTGGATCACCGCGTCGACAAACTGCTGCGAGGGGTCGTCCCCGAGCTTGGCGGCGGGGTTGGCCTTGGCATAGTGGATGATGTCGTTGCTGCCAATGGTGATGGCGAAGATGGACTTGGCCAGGTGGGTACCGGCCTGGGCCTGGCCGAGGTTCCGTGCCAGAGACGCGTAGACGCCGGAGTAGTACTCGATCTGCTTGTCGAAGGTGATACACAGGTCCTGTGGTTCGATCATCACGCAATACATTTAACCCATCAGTCTCAAGGTTTGTAATTTAAGTGCGGTTCGCATGCGACCATGGACGAGATAGCCAGCGTACCGTGTTTGTGGCGTTGGAGACTCCTGCGCCACCAGAAGCGAAGCTGACGCCGTTCGCGTAGTTGGCATTGCTGCTTGAGGACAGAGCAAGGTACGGTGGTGAGGTCGCCAGCCCAAGCTTCTCGGCTGCATCCATGTACATATGTCAGTTCTTTCCATATACGGAGTAGTATATTCATAGACAAAAGCCTCTGGTTGTCCGTCACGTACGCCAGTACACCAATTACTAGTAGTAAATTCAATGGAGAAAGACTACAACACTTTCGGTCAAGATGTCAGGGTATTATACCATAGTCCATCTAATTCCATAATAGAAAAATCATACTATCCATAAAGTTACCAATCTGTCTTCCAATGAAATCAGTCGTCTGTTCGGTTTGAAATAAAATGAATACGCACCGATGAAGTCAGCGGAGTTCTTGCCGTTGCTGAAGCGGCCGGTGGCCTTGCCCCCCGGGTAGTCCATGCCGTTGTGCGAGAAGTCTGCCTTGAGTACTGTCAGCAGGTAGTTGTTGTTCCCAACGTCGGCGAGCGAGTCGCCGAACACGTACACCGCCGGCACCACAGACGCCGCCACGGCCACCCTCGTAGTAGCCATGAAAGCCACGATTACTGCTAGGGAGCAAGAAGCAACTGTATTGGCACCCATTGCTACCTCAAGCGAACAATTGCTCGAGCAGCTAGCGTGGTCTGTGCTTTGCAGGTACTGATCTGCTTCACACTCCGAGCTGCTGGTAGTTCACAATGAGTGAATTCAGGAGGTTTGGCTATCGGCAAATTTTATAGTCAGTGGCAGTGGAAGCGTGCAAGTATGAGGTAATAGTAAGTTAGTTAAGCTAGTGTGGACTGAAAAGAACGCAGCAGAGGAGTTCGTACGCCGGTGTAGCGTGTGCATGTGCTGACTGGTGCGCACAAGACGGCACGGCAATGGCATAGTGACCAGAATGACAATTGAACGTATGGAACGAGCCTCCGGCTGAATGCAATAATAAAATATATAAGGGTGCCTAATCTCACCTCCTCATTCACATGTTTTAGAAAATAAAAGCTTTCATTGTCGCCGGTCTCTACATCAAGAAATGTGGTCTTTTTTCTTACTAGTAAGCCGTCGACTGAAAAATAAGCTAAGAAAAAGTCCTCAAATGTGTATATTTTTGGAAGGTGATGTAGATTTTGCCACCATGTCATGTAAATATACATCACCTGTGGGGTGACGTAAAACAGTCAGTTCGAAGCTTCATTTCACTTCCCGTTCGCGCAGCCTCCACCTAACCTGACAGCTGCAGGCGACCAAATCAAGCTGCACGACCGGCTCTACCGCCCCTCCCCACCCCGCCCGCTGCTCGCATGGTCACACCTGCCCTGCCGCCGATCTGAATCAGGCGACGCCACCAAGCAAGCGCCGATCAATTTTGGCTCGTCGCGACAGTCGATTGAGGTCCTCTGGCTCGCCTGTCCATATTGCTGGTCCTGGAGGCGCTGCACCACTCTCCCACGACCCGCCAAGGGGATAGGATACCNACGTGGATATCAGTGGCGCATTATAAAAAATATGCGACATTAGTACAAAAATTATCAGTGGAGCATATTTGCAAATGCGCCACTAGTAAATACTAGTGGAGCATATTGAATAATGTGCTCCACTGATAAAACATCTATCTATAAGCATTTTCCCACTAGTGCTCCCCCCTTCTATTTCACCAATCGCCACTTTCTTTCGTGAGTAAAATACACCGTTATTCATTGAACTTGAATCGCTTAGTCATTATGGTCATCATACACAGGAATACATAATTTACGGTTACCAAATACGTATCAGAGGTTCATTGGAGGTCACCGGAGCCCGTAGAGTTTCATATTTGCTGACATGGCACTAAGTTGGATCCACCTATCAGGTCTTAGCCGAATTTGATTTTGCAAATATCCCTAAAATATTTCTTTTCTTCCTAATTAGGTTCCTCCTCTATTTCTTCCCTATCGTGCTGCTCGTCGGGATCATGGCTCCCGCCACCGGCCCACCAGAATGAAGGGGAGGGTAGCAGGGTCGCAGGGCACCAGAGTCCAGGTGCTCATCCATACAGAGTGAGAGCGCCTCCATGGCCTCCTCATGGACCGCCCTTAGTGGCTCAGCTGTCTGCCGATGCGAGGCAGGGGTGCCGCCGGCCCGACGCGAGGCAGGGGCGGGGTACCGCCGACACGATGTGAGGCATGGGCGGGGAGGGGCGTCAGCTTCCCGGCGCAAAGCAGAGATGGTCGGCCGACCGGGATCCAGAGGAGTAGGGGTGGCGCGCACCACTGGAAATGGCAGGGAGGCGGCCGCGCCTGGCGAGCAGGAGACGGGGTTGGCGCCCTCCGCCGTCGTTTCATCCGCTCCGCGCGGGCACCACCATCGTATCCTCTGTATCCCCTCCCATGCCGGCGCCCTCCACCGTCGGGGCCTCTGGAGGCTTCGCACGTGATTCAGCTGCTCCAAGAGGAGGGGAGTGCGGAGCAGGGAGCTCGGGGATAGGCAAACCATGGCGATCCCGGCCACAGCGAGCTCGGGTATAGCCCGGCCATGGCGAGCTCGGACGGCCCGGCCGCTGCCTTTTTTTAAATCCTAAGAACTTTGCACTTTAGCCCTTTTTGTTTTTCTTACTACAAAGTAGTATATACAGATGGTTGGGGCTGATAGGTGGGTTCAACTTAGTGCCACGTCAGCAAATATGGAGTTCTACGGGCTTCGGTGATCTCCAATGTGTTGGAATTATATGTGTCCTGCAACTATATTCAAAGTTATTTGGAATTATTTAATATTCGGAATACCTCATTATGAAAATATACATGTATTTGTACATGGAATTAGTCTACATATTTACTATGGAATTATTGCTTGCTGGAATATACTTAAGTGTTAAGAGCTTAAGGAAGCCGGTGGATTATCAATGGAATACAGTATACTTTATATTTATACTGGAAAGACTACCCGAGTACATTGATAATTGGAAGGAACTAGGTCATGGATTAGGTTACGGCCCTAATAGCGACCTGCATGATTAATGGAATTTAGATATTATCATGGCGCATTGCTCACAAGTGCGTGTTCCAGGGACGAACGGGTAAAGTCCGTTAATAGACAAATTGTATCGTGGTTGGTAATTTGATCTGGAATGTATCCCGGAAACTAGTTTGACTAGGAATCTTATATCTGTATAAGAGGTGGATTCTTTGGAAAGACAGTATAAGAAGGTCCCTATCCGCTAGCCTTATATATGCGATTTGTGAGCGGCACCACGGATAAGCGCAGAGGAATAGGGATAGACCGCAAACCCTAAGGCCTCGTTCGGCAGACCGGGTTTCAAATGTTTCACGGTGTATTTTTCTGGGCCAACACTACTTAACACGCTAAAACACTGCGTGGCTCGTTCGGTACGCTGGTTTTGGACCGGGCGGAGCCCAACGATCCACTCCGATACACTCAGGGTGTGTTTGGTAGCCCGGCCGCACTCAGATATTCCCATCCCAACCAAGAATTCTAGCAATTTCGCTGTTTGTTAGCCCGGGTCGACTGAGTCGGGCAGTGCCCAGTCCAACCGAAAAATGCCCCTCAGCCCTGCCCGGTAGAGAAGCTCGATTCGAGCTTCGCACTTGGGCAGGGCTGGACTCAGCCGAAATCCACCCCGCGCCTCCGCCCCGCGCCTCGCTCCCATAGGGGTCTCGTGCCCGAGCCCTCAGTTCTCCCCCAAAAATGCTCTCTCTCTCGCGAGCGCTCTCTCTCTCTCTCTGACCGGAACTCTCCCCAGCCGCCGGCCTCTGCCACCAGCCGCCGGCCTCCGCCACCAGCCGCCGCCGCCGGCCTCCGCCACCAGCCGCCGGCCTGCGACCGCATCTCGCGCATCTGCGAGCGCGTCTCGTGCAGGCAGCACCAGCCCGCGTCGGCCACCACCAGGCAGCACCAGCCCGCGCCGGCCAGCACAAGGCAGCACCAGCCCACGCCGGCCAGCACCAGGCAGCACCAGCTCGCGTCGGCCAGCACCAGCCCGCGCCGGCCACGGACAAAGCTGGCAGAGCCGACGCCGCCATGGCCAGCGCCGCCAGGCCCAGCTCCGCCCCGGACGGCACCGCTAGCTTGACGGATAGCGCCGCCAGACTTAACTCCGCCCCAGACAATGCCGCTACCTCGCCGGAGTGCCCTCGCCGGAGTTTGTCTCACAGGGACCCGATTGCTTTTTATTTTTGTATCCAGGGACCTGATTGCTTTTTATTTTGTATCCAAGGACCTGATTGCTTTTGATTTTGTAAATAGGGATCTAATTGCATTGTATTTTTTATCTCAACAGACCCGACATACCAAACAACATCTCAGCTCGGAATATCTCAACCGACCCGACCTACCAAACACACTGCAAAATCTCAACCCAACTTAGCTAAAGTGAGCTTGTATGAAAAGGAATAGCTACTCTCGGATGGCCCGGGCAACCAAACACACCCTCAGATACTCGCCGGGTCGACCGGGATAAGAAACGCGCTACCTACCTAGCGTTTTTTAATCGCTCTGATTTGTGTTGTGTAGCGCGAGTCGAGGACAAATTTCCTGTGTCCTGGCGTGTTTCGGAAACACTGGACCGGAGCCCCACTGTGTTGTTTAATTGAAATGTCAGAGGGCAGAGTGAGAGTGCACGTGGAGCTGCCCCACATGCCCGATGGATCACCCAAAACACCTCGTGCAAAACACGCTGATACACGCCAACCGAACAAGGCCTAAATTTCTTACATTGGTATCAGAGCCGATGGTCGTCGATCCGCTGCGCACACCGCCGGCGTTGTCAATCCGTTGTACACTCTGCCGTCTAACCTAATCCACTAGAGTGGTCGCCGGAAAATCTAATCCGCTGCTAGATCACGTCGCCGCTCATACTCTGTCGTCCCTGCTCTCGCCCTACTGGAATCTCTTCAACGACAGGCTTTCCACCGATGTCTTCTCCGATGATGCTGAGTTGCCGAAAATCGCGACGGCTCTGCAGGTCAAATCGTCGATGGAATCAAAATTCTGATGCAACTCTGCTGTAAGGAACCAATTCGCCGACTACGTGGAGAATTTTTCCGCGGAATTTCTTGGTGATAACGATTCATGGTTCTGAGACCTCAAGTTAAACCTGCTTCACAACCTTCCTGAGATCCTGTATCTCGTGATCTGCCGCCTCTAATGAGCTAGCAGCCCCGCGTTTCCCGGCGGCGCTCGGACCAGCCCGACGGCCGGCCGAGTTCGAGTCCTCCGTAACCTTGGCGGGTCGACGTGAAACACAGATTGTATTCCGCATCTTTATTGTTCGAGATTTTCTTCGGCATGTCAGTACAGATACTCTACGCGTTGCATTCTTCATCAGTTAATCCCATACTGAAACGCATGGAAGAACTCTGTTTTCTTGCTTTAGCAAGAACAGAGGAACATCTGTCGAATTTCAGCAAATCAGCTGATCTGGAACTTGGGCAGCTAGTTTACCAAGGAACAACATCTAGATGGAATTTACTGCTAAGTGTGGGTTGTTCTCAGGGAAATTGCTGGAATACTACTTTGCTGGTTGTACCGCACACGTCGCTCCACCAAGTTGTCCTGCTACAGTCGGCTGTTTGGCCGCTGCACCGGGAGACTACGCCATCGATCGGCTGTATGAAGATATTTTTCTTATTGAACTATACTTACTGGAGGAAGGTTGTATTACTATGAAGGAAAGGAAAACACTTCTCACTCACACGGTATGTTCATTGTGTGTGATGCACTTGATGGAACCTGTAGGGGATTTCAGCAAACTGGTTGATCTGGAACTTGAGCTACATGCTTACCAAGGATAGAAGAAAATTGATTACAGCTGCCGCTGTTTCTGCACTTCACGGAGGGACACCGAAATTTGGAAAGGAAGAAGCACCAAACATGCTGCATATGCTGCACATGGAAAATATTCCCAAGAAAAGAAAATTTTGCCCTTCACTTCACGGTATGTCTAGTTTTATTATTTGCAATGAAAACATTGCTTATTACTGCTTCTCCATATAGTTTGAATTTTTTTTGCTTGTATGTCATAACTTGATGGAATACGATAGCAAATTTTAGTGTCATGAGAACAATTCCAAAGGAAAATATATATGTATCTACTCATGCAAATGTTAAATCGGATGAACTTTGGAATTGGAAATTATTTTCTTTAAACTCCCTTGTGGAGGAAAAGTATTTTTTTTGTAGGACATTATATTCACCTACAATGAGAAGGAATTTGGTTTATAGTTATCTATTTTTTTACACGCTATTTGGAGAAGGAAGAGTGGAAATATTGTTCAATGGAAATTAGTGCATTATAGAATTTAATACAATGGTCACTTTTCTCTCGATGATCCATTGGAAGTTGGCAACACAAGTTGTTTATTTGGTGAAGATAACTCTATATGGAGGAATACTAATAATAGAGACACACGCTTGGAATTTTATTTTTGTTAGTTGATAATTGTGACCTAGTTGCATAAAGGAACAGAATTAAGTGGTTTATTAGTTCTGGAATAATGCTATCCTTAAGTGGAGGACTATCAGTTATGAATTTTTTTTTTCGCATTTGCGGTATTCTTCTTTCACTCCCATTAGTGGTTCAATTATTTTATATCATTTACGACTTGGTCACATATCAAGGAATATTATTAAGCGACATATTAATTATGAAATTCTTTACTTTAGTGGGAGTTAAGGTACTACATCAATATTTATATGGTATTTTGGATACTCCCACTAGAGGTCAAGTTGTTCAACTTTATTCATTCTTTCATGACTGCACTTGATATGGTTATTTACATCTTTCACAATACAAGTCGGAAGATCTTTGTTGAATTATGAACATCTACTGAAGTGGAAAATCAGTTCATCAAAGGATTTAAAAGTTTGTGAACTGATTGGTGGGGGAAGTACACTTCAGGAATAATAATGAAAATTTATATGAGAGCATGGAATTATTCACCATTGTATTATGGTGTATACTCCACGGTTTAATGGAGGAATATACAGTTTGTTCTTCCCTTGATCATTATGGAATAGAAGGAATTAAATACTACTATTTTGTTCAACAATACATTATCTCTCACGGTCACCGGTAATGTTTAGTGGACTGGAAGGTATTTTTTCTCTTTATATTTTTGACAATATTGGTATGATATGCTACATTACTACAAATCACACCTATTATTATTATTGGGGAATCTAGTGGATGCAATGGTATTGCTTTTATTTGAGAAAAGAAACACGGTGGAAAGTAGGAATGCACTATCTTCTATAAAGGTTGGAATTACTAGAAATCATGCCGCACCGGAATCTCATATGGAACACTATTATGGCCTAAAGGAAAACACAAGCTAACTCCCAACACTAACATGTTTAGGAAAAGTGGGAGGAATTAAAATGGATCATCATATCTATGTTATTGATGCCTTTTCTTGTGGAAGAAACTCTATTGAGGAACACTAAACTCGAACAAAGTTTGGAAACTTATTATCTTACCAAGTTAATCACAAGCTCACTATATGTATGTAGATTTTTATTATGCAAAGAAATTTGGCTTAGTGCCACTTTTGTTATTCAATTCTTGACACAAAGGGAATTATGCTTTGTGGAAACTCTTTCTCCTGGAATATAGGGGAAGAGGAAATAAAGATAGGATTTCCTATTTAACATATTAAATTATTGTTTTACAACAAGTTTCACATCAATGGAATAGCAGGTCATATGGTTTTCTATACGAAGGAAGGCGATCGATCTAAAGTGATAAAGTCACATTGATGGAAGTGAGAGCTTGGTTATCTTCTAACTTTCATATGAAAAGGAACTATACTGAGTGAGGACATGTTTTTACACTCATAATAAAAAATTGAGGAAAAATAAATGGTATTGGAACTTTCATGTATTATTATACAACAATACATTAGCCTTTGGAATTATAACTGCATTCAAGCAGTGGAAAAAGGTGTGATCTATGGAATCCCACGCATCATTGAAGTTGTTACAATATGTCGGTTGTTCTTGATAGTGAAGATAAACACATTGAGGAAATTATGGTTGTATCCATGAGGTGTGAAAAAAAAAATCCCAGGTACGTACATATTTGTTTTTAAGTACTAACATGATGCAGGTAGACTGATTAAATTCAGGAATTATTTATAGTAAAGTTACAAGTGAACTTCATTTATTGATTGCATTGGATATGTTATTGGTTTCAATCTTTATTCAACGTGGCTATATTATACTTAACTCAATGTGGAATTATTCATAATGCTGATGCTATGTATTGAAGAATAATTGATGCGGAATTTCACTCGAGGAAGTAATACTCGAGGCGCCAATAAAGGTGGAATTTCACTCGAGAAATTAAAAGTCGAGGTGCCGAGGACGGCTGCGCTGGAATATTATGGCACAAATTAAGGTACAACCAGCAAACATTTTGAGGGAATAAATCACTTATAGTTCTTTTGATAATCTCTACCAAGTATTAATATGATTGCTGATCCCTTGACTAAGCTTCTTAGTCAGGAGGTATTTGGTAAGCATGTTAACACTATGGGTGTACGAATATTTGAATTATCGTTTTGGACAAGTGGGAGATGTTGGAATTATATGTGTCCTGCAACTATATTCAAAGTTATTTGGAATTATTTAATATTCGGAATACCTCATTATGAAAATATACATGTATTTGTACATGGAATTAGTCTACATATTTACTATGGAATTATTGCTTGCTGGAATATACTTAAGTGTTAAGAGCTTAAGGAAGTCGGTGGATTATCAATGGAATACAGTATACTTTATATTTATACTGGAAAGACTACCCGAGTACATTGATAATTGGAAGGAACTAGGTCATGGATTAGGTTACGGCCCTAATAGCGACCTGCATGATTAATGGAATTTAGACATTATCATGGCGCATTGCTCACAAGTGCGTGTTCCAGGGACGAACGGGTAAAGTCCGTTAATAGACAAATTGTATCGTGGTTGGTAATTTGATCTGGACTGTATCCCGGAAACTAGTTTGACTAGGAATCTTATATCTGTATAAGAGGTGGACTCTTTGGAAAGACAGTATAAGAAGGTCCCTATCCCCTAGGCTTATATATGCGATTTGTGAGCGGCACCACGGATAAGCGCAGAGGAATAGGGATAGACCGCAAACCCTAAATTTCTTACACGATGAACCCCAGATGCGTATTCGGTGACGTAAATTGCGTATGTACGATAACAACGAGTAAGCGACTCAAGTTCAGTGACTAAACGCGTGTATTTTACTCTTCTTTCATTTCCACTCCATTGGACGATTCTACGACCAAAGGATTTATTTCTCGATCCAAGACCCAAAGGAATTTTCTGTCTTCCTTATACCATTATGTCGAGCCAGAGCACGTCTTTCTCTTTCTCTTTCTTATCTTGAGAAACATAAAAGCCCTTCACATCATTTTTTCCACCCTTTCACAATGAACACCAAGGCGATGGTTCAGGTCACTGGCTGCAAGAATCCGAGCTGCCGCTGTCGATCGACTGTTCCCCCAAGAGATGTGGGGATGAGTGAAGATTTGACGTTCACTCAATACCCTCAAATCCCTTAAATGCTCTTCCCCAAAAATACTTTACCATGATAGAGATTTTTTAATCTAGCAAAAAATACAGTGGCGGAGCCAGCGTATGAACTCTGTGGGGTCAGAATTAATCAGTAGGGTCAAATAAGTAGTTATGTGCAAATTTACTTATTATATTTAAATTTTTTACAACATGTATTAAGAGGTTCTGCAAAAAGGTGACCCCACAGCTTGTACATGGATTCACCACTGAAAAAATATACTAGTGTGGAAGGGATTTGTGGGAATATCCCGAGATTATACCCTCCAAACTAGGCCAAGTAAACAACCTATCGAGGATTTTCCGAGATACAAGATCCCCTCCCATCCCCTCAAATACACTAGAAGTAAACAAGGCTTTAAAACTCTCCATCATGGTAGAGTATTTTTGAGAAGAGTATTTGTGGGGATTAGAGAGTATTGTGTAAACATTAAATTTCCGTTTATTCCCACATCTAGTGAGGAAAATATAAGAGAAGTAAACAAGACCTAAAACATGCAAAGGTATTTTATTTTTCCATTGTAGTGGTGATCTGCTATTTTATGTTTTTCTTCTAATTCATGCAAAGTAGATTCCGCAGAATCTTCACTATTGAACTTTTCTGCCGTGGAATAACTTTGTTCATATCAAGATCAATTCAATGCTTTTCCTGCGTATATAAGCCGGCCGCAAAGCCAGCTTTGTCAAGACCAGGGTACTAATCAAGATGGCAAATTTGTTCAACGGTTCACCAATCAGTTCATGTTATGTTTGAAGCGAAAGAGTCAGAGAAAGTTGGCCTTTGATCAACGGAAAGCCAAGCTGGAAATGTCAACACGGTTGCAGCCAAGGCACGCCACCGTACCGCAAGTGTCACGTGGACACACCGGAAAACCTAAAAGGCAGCAAAGCAAAGGAATCGGAAAACCCACACTTGCTGGCAGACGCAGTCAAATCCTAAGAGCGATTTGATCTGGACTTTGAATGCCAAGTTGGAGAGAGAGGTGGTACTAGTACTAATCAACCTAGCTTCAAGGGGAAGAGCGATTTGATCTGGACTTTGAATGCCGCAAGTTGGAGAGAGGTGTGGTACTAATCAAGCTTGAAGGGGAAGTTCAGAGTAAACAATCTGACCAATTCTTGAAAGATCAGCAATCTTGCCATTGGAGGGCGGAAAAATCATCTGTTTCGCTACCACCAACTTATCCTAGGTAAAGGTTTTTCCAATTGTTTCCACACAAAAAATGCTATTACTTGCAGAAAAATGTTAACTAATCCTAGGTACACCCGGTGTCGAAATTTTGGCGTGAGCAAGTTCTTAATTCGGGCGGTCTAACCCAGGGTGTGTTTGGTTCGGGAACGAAGTGAAATGTAATGTCATGGTTCCATTTTACAGGTTGGTTTTATGTGTAAAAAAACATGGGTTTGTTTTGTGTGTACACATGTACCTCCGACTAGTGCATGTGATGCTGAGCTAACGAGCCGGAGTTTGAGACTCGCTTCTACCTTAATTAAATCCATATTGTTTCTTACCCGTTGGCTAGTTTTCTTCGTCATATGAAAAACTTGTTAAGTTTTACAAAATATATTTTAGAAAACCGCACATAGATTTTAAGTCAAAACTTACAATACAAGCTCCGTAAAACAATATAGCCATTTGCCAAGTTTTTGGAAAAATAATAATGCTATAGTTTAGGTTCCAAATTTTGGACCTGTTTCTGTAAGATCTTAGCTTGAAGTTTTTTTTTTAGATATTAGCTTGAAGTTTTAGAAGTGGGTCACGTTGCGAGGTAAGTTTGACGTACATTACAATATTCCATTTTCGATTCGCGAACTGGTCCAGACTAAACTTTTGAGAATATTCGTGAATGGGTTCCGAAAATCCGTTCTATGTTGCTTGTTATATATAAGCACTACGATTGTGCAATAGGATACTCTCCCAAGTTCACAAAAAACATGACGTTTACATTTTTTAAAAAATGGGCTATTTGGAGCATATTAGCAGTAGGTAAACCACACATTTAGGAGGAGTGTTTTCTTAAAAATGCTTCCATTACAACTAAATAAGTACGATCCATAAATATTTACTATTTAGCATGACTATCAATCAAAGTTGTAAATATGTTTTACAAACTGTGCATATGCGAGAAACATCAGCTTTTTCGGAGTTGTGGGAAGTAAACCATCATTGTGATCACCAATGTATGTAATTTCAGGATTTTGTCGAGTCTAATACTCCCGAAGTTTTGGCCATGAACCCAGAAAAATCTACCGACATTATAACATGAGCATTTCATATAATCTAACGCATCATAAACGAAAATGTGTCTAGGTTTTTTTTTTTTTTGAAAAATAAAATGTGTCTAGGTACGTCCATTCTACCGACATATTTTATGGAACGGAGGGAGTATTATTTTGTATGAGAAGCAACAAATTTCCATGAAAACAAA
Source organism: Dactylis glomerata (assembly GCA_007115705.1). Lineage (NCBI taxonomy): Eukaryota > Viridiplantae > Streptophyta > Magnoliopsida > Poales > Poaceae > Dactylis > Dactylis glomerata. The sequence goes on from QXEO01001008.1 coordinate 104,261, forward strand.
TGATGGTCAAAAGTTAACCCTGAAACCCGTTTTAGTGTGCAAACAATATGACACGAAACATATTGTTTGCGTACGTCGTATTTGGCGAGGCGAAGATATCACAGAAAATAAGAGTAACGGTTCCAAAAAGAGGCATCACAAAAGTCACATAAAACCAGGGGAACCACTAAGAATCGGATCCCGATTAGAGTTTCCCATCGGACCTCTGTTATGCCGTCCGATTTGTTTCAGCTGGACCGTCTGATTTGATATAAGGAACCGATGGCATGCTTCCTTATTTAATGCTCCCATAATTTCGCTTTCTTATTTAGTGCTCCCGTAATTTTGCTTCCCAGTTTAATGCTCCTGTAATTTTGCTTCCTTATTTAGGAGTAGTGTTCATGCAAAAAATCTCATCATTTTAGGTATCTAATCCTAATTAAGCGGGCTACGGAATTAACTATTATTATTTGATAGTATGTTTTGTTTTTTTTAACTAATTCCAGATTTATCAGGAAGCAAATCTTGTTCTTCTTATTTTAGGAAACTGTAACGACTTTTTTGTGGTATAACACGGTAGAAATTGTGTTGCATGAAAATAAAAAGTTTCCATAGTATCATTGTATTGCTTCCATTACCTAGACTACTGCTTTGAATATACTAATATCAATCTTTTTCCGTCGGTAATGAAATTATTTGCACTGTCATTACGAGGTATGCTTCAAAAGAATAAGGAATGTTGCTTCAAAAGAATAACTATTTGCTACCATCGAATATAAAATTTGCTCCATGGACAAAACATATCAGTCTCAAATCACATTTTTTTACAAAGTAAGTTATGACAAATGTCTCCACTAATTGTGCTACATTCTTCTTGTATGCTTCCCAATTACAAGGTGCTATGCATGCGCTCGACGAAGCGCAGCTTTTAGAAGACCAGTGACAATTATTTTCGTTCATTATCCTACTTGCTTCATGTTTCTTTCTATAAAACAAGAACTGTCATATAGTGTTCGGCTTTGAGCCATTTAGGAAAATACGGATACCACCCGAAGATGATGGCAATGCTTAGTTCCGATGGTGTCCATGCTCATTCAGATCGTGGCCAGGCTCATTTAGATAGTGGTCGTGCTTCCTTCAGATGCCACTGGTCGATTTTGGACTGCTTCCTTCTGATGGCCACTATACTGCTTCCTTCCGATGGTCACTGTACTGCTTCATTCACTGCTTCATTCAGATGGTAGCTGTGCTTCCTTCAAACGCCACCGGTCGATTTTGGCCTGCTTCCAGCTGATGCTCACAATGCTTCATTCAGATGGTGGTCGTGCTTCCTTCATACGCCACCGGTCCATTTTGGCCTGCTTCCTAACGATGGTCACAATGCTTCATTCAGATGGTGATAGTGCTTCATTGAGATGGTGGTTCTACTTACGATGTCGGGGACTAGAGTGGCATGGACGAAGTGACGCTGCAAAATGGTTACATGGTTAACCAAAGTCCCGATTGATAGTGAAGTAGAAATGTTAAAGAGATGAATTACAAAGGACTACACAGATTCAAACTCAGATTGGAACCTAGGTCACTTGCAATTATCTTTCCGCGATTCATGTCGTCGTTGATGGTGTCATTAACGGATTGGCCCATGGAAGCAACCACTAGCCTGCTGCAAATCAACTAAGTTCATCATCACTATATAATGTGGATGCTTAATTCCTTAATTATACGAGGAAGAAAGCAACGTAAACAATACTTATTTGACTTCACAAAGATCTAAAACCCAAATAGACACAAGATGTGATCAGAACTTACCTGGGCTAGTTGCAGTTACGTTCATAGAGACAGTGATCGGCACCAGCGGAAGCAAACCTCCGTCCCATTGCTTCGGCCAGAGTGTATCCAAGTCGACCAGAGTCACGGGCAAATTGATTTCAAACTGCATATAGAAAGGAATACTTGGATTTAATGTCCAAAAAATGCAGGAAAAATATGCACACGTTGGGACATAGTTCAGTTTGGTATTACCTTCTTCCCGAATCATAAGACCCGATCGCGTGAGCGGCAGAAGCGGCCAACGTCCAACGACCAACTGCTTCGGCCGGATCGAAGGCTTCGACGGCCCGGTTGATGTAGGGGAGGTTCTACCCGACGCCGTATTTCCGCCCCCGACACGTACTACCGCCGGCCACCATCCAGCTCTTCCTCGGCGCGCGACCCGCGGCAGGCGGGAGAAAGTGACTCTGGGCGGCAGGGAAGCAGAGCGACGGGAGGTGGGGGATGGGAGGCGAGCGGTTTGGGAGAGGCGACGAAGGAAGCAAGGGGAGGAAATGGAAGCCGCGATGCGTTCGTGAGGTTAGAGGAAGCCGTTACGAATATGAGCGGAATTAACGACCCTAATTTCTTGATCGTAATTAATGGGGAAGGGATGGGATTTGGGGCACAGATGGTCATTTGATTTGAGACAAGATCGAGGTCATCGGGGAGGTCCGATCATTCGTTTCCAATCGGACCCCGATTGTTAGTGTTTACCTAAAACCAGGGAGGCAACACTAAAATCCATTGGTTATCAAGATGAGCTACTCCCTACGCCGAAAACGGGCAGGTTTCGGGCTGTAATAAAACGGGTACAAGTGGACAAAAGAGGCACCCAACCCAACTGCCCCGGCCACCCCAGCTAACGGCCACCCCACCCAGGACGCACCAAACTTCCTACCCGCGCACACGCGCGCCGAGCCAGGTCACCTCACCCGACCCCACCTGTCATCCCCCCGCATTTACCACCGCCAGCCACCTCGCCCCGTCCCGTCCCCAAACCTTTCGAATTTTCCACGCACGGCCGCCGTACGCCTTCCCTGACAAGTGGGACAAGACCTCGCCTGGCCCCACGGGTCAGAAAGGCGTTACACTTAAATTTTCCTTTCCGGTACGCTGGACGGAAACGAGATCTCACTTTCTGCCTGCTCGTTTTACGTTCCAACCCCTGGGGAAAAGCTAGATTGACAGTCGCCTCCCTGCCCTGACTGTCCCGGCTGTTACCCGAGGAGGAGAGAGAAAGAGGACGCCATTCTCTCTCTCCCCCTTCGTCCTCCTCCTTCCCCCATTTCGCCTTCGCGGACGAAGGCGACGACCCGCCTCGCCTCCGTCCATCTCGGGGCGCGCGGAGCCGCGGCGGCCGACGAGGCTAAGCCCCCCAAACCCTAGCCCTAAAATCCAGGCGGTCCTCCGCCTCCGGCAGGCCTGCTCCTGAGGCGGCGGGGGCCGCAGCCATGGGGCAGTGCTACGGCAAGGGCGCGTCCTCACGCCCCGCCACGGAGGACGACTACGGGGTCGTCGCGGAGACGCACTCCCCGCCGCCCGCCAACGGCGCGCCACAAACCCCGCCACCGCGTCAGCCCGCGCCCGCGACCAACCCCTCGAGCACCCCTCGGCGCCGCAAGTCCTCCGGATCGACGACTCCCGTCCACCAGACCCCCGGCGTCGCCTGGCCCAGCCCGTACCCGGCGGGCGGGACCAGCCCGCTCCCCGCCGGCGTCTCCCCGTCCCCCGCGCGGTCCACGCCCCGGCGCTTCTTCAAGCGGCCCTTCCCGCCGCCGTCGCCCGCCAAGCACATCAAGGCCACCCTCGCCAAGCGGCTCGGCGGCGGGAATAAGCCCAAGGAGGGGACCATACCGGAGGAGGGCGGGGTGGGCGGTTCCCCTGGAGCTGGCGGCGGCGGGGCGGTCGGGGACGGCGCGGAGGCGGAGAGGCCGCTGGACAAGACGTTCGGGTTCGGGAAGAACTTCGGGGCCAAGTACGAGCTCGGGAAGGAGGTCGGGAGGGGCCACTTCGGCCACACCTGCTCCGCCGTCGTCAAGAAGGGCGAGTTCAAGGGGCAGACCGTCGCTGTCAAGATCATCTCCAAAGCTAAGGTGAGCCAGCGCCTGATCTCCAGCTTTTTAACTTTGGGGATTTTGATTTTCAAATGTCGGCTGCCTGTGTAGCTGTAACCGCCATGCATTTTGCGCCGTTGCGTTCGCTAGTAACTGAAATATATGGTAGTTGATGATGATCTGCCTGATCGAGACTGAAGGAAGGATGCGAGTACTGTGTTGATCTCGTCTACTTTCCAAACTTTGGGATCACTCTTAGATTTGTCATTCAATGTTCGCACAAATTCAATATTCCCACATAGGTATAGTTAGACTGGGGATGGACAGAGATTGAACAAGGGAAATTTAATATTCTGCTGCCACATGGTTAATTCTTGCTAAAGTTTCTGCAGGGTTCCTTCCCCATAGATTAGATTGGGGAGGGGAGACATGGTTGAGGATTGGTTGTCTAAATGGTTCATCGTGGTATGAATTAGATTTTTTATGGTTCAACCCAGGTTTCAATTTTTGCTTGAATTTGTTAAAACCTTTGTGCTTTAGGCTAGTACAGTGATTTAAGTTCTTGGTGGCCTACCCAATTCTTAAACCACTGTAGGTTAATGATAAATGATATTCTAACCAATCAGCAGTACATGTCCTAAGCTACCTTGTCACATCCCCTTTCTGTTCAGTAATTAATATCTGTAGATTTGAGGTGGATTCTGCGACGGAAAGCTGACATTATTGTACTAGTACCAGTAGTCAATTGTCTGAAGAATACAAGTGCTGTAGTAACCGTAACCACCATGTATTTTGCGCCATTGCGTCGTTAGTAACTGAAATATATGGTAGTTGATGATGATCTGCATGATCAAGGTTGAAGGATACAAGTACTGTGGTCATCTTGTTTACTTTCCAACCTTTGGGATCACTCTTAGATTTGCCATTTAATGTTAGCACAAATTTAATAGTCCCACATATGTACTCCATTTAGATTGGGGATGGAGTAAGACTGAACAAGGGGAATTTAATATTCTGCCGTCACATGGTTAATTCTTACCAAAGCCTCTGCAGTGTTCCTCTCCTGTAGATTAGAGTGGGGAGGGAAGGCATGGCTGAGGATTAGCTGTCTAAATGTTTCATCCTCGTATGAATTCGGAATTTTTGTGGTTCAAGCCAGGTTTCGGATTTTGCTTGAATTTGTCCGAATCTTAATTGGATGTTAATGTGCATGCAGCTAAAACCTTTGTGCTTTAGGCTAGTACAGTGATTAAGTTCTTGGTGGCCTACCCAATTCTTAAACCACTGTAGGTTAATGATAAATGATATTCTAACCAATCAGCAGTACATGTCCTAAGCTACATTGTCACATCTCCTTTTTGTTCAGTAATTAAGACCTGTAGATTTTGAAGTGGATCCTGTGACGGAAGCTGACATTATTGTACTAGTCACAGTAGTCAATCGTCTGAAGAATACAATGCTGTAGTTTAGCCCTGTCGGTGATGTCAGCTGCTTGTGTAACCGTAACCGCCATGCATTTTGCGCCATTGCGTCGCTAGTAACTGAATATATGGTAGTTGATGATGATCTACATGATCAAGGTTGAAGGATACGAGTACTGTGGACATATAATTTACTTTCCAACCTTTGGGATCACGTCTTAGATTTGCCATTTAATGTTCGCACAAATTTAATAGTCCCACATAGGTACTCCAGTTAGATTGGGGATGGAGTAAGATTGAACAAGGGGAATTTAATATTCTGCCATCACATGGTTAATTCTTACCAAAGCCTCTGCAGTGTTCCTCCCCTGTAGATTAGATTGGGGAGGGAAGGCATGGTTGAGGATTAGTTGTCTAAATGGTTCATCGTCGTATGAATTCAGAGTTTTTATGGCTCAAGCCAGGTTTCGGTTTTTGCTTGAATTTGTCCGAATCTTAATTGGATGTTAATGTGCATGCAGCTAAAACCTTTGTGCTTTAGGCTAGTACAGTGATTAAGTTCTTGGTGACCTACAATTCTTAAACCACTGTAGGTTAATGATAAATGATATTCTAACCAATCGGCAGTACATGTCCTAAGCTACCTTGTCACATCTCCTTTTTGTTCAGTAATTAAGACCTGTAGATTTTGAGGTAGATTCTGCGTTGGAAAGCTGAAACTATTGTACTAGTCCCAGTAGTCAATCGTCTGAAGAATACAAGTGCTGTAGTTCAGCCTTCTCGGTGATGTTTATTTTTGGTTGCGGCGTAGGAGATATATGTCGCCACTTCCAGGTGCAATCAGCGGGGTGTCTGTCTGTCGAAGAGGTTTGAAGTTTGAACTGAAGAAAGATCCAATGAGGCTATGTGCGTAAAGTTAATTAATTGAAAAGACACAAGAGGGTGGCATTGCTTAATTGAAGAATGATCTACCTTGTTCATTAAGTCACATTAATTGCCAGGGACACACATAGCAGACATTGCAATGTTTGAAATTATTGTTCGGTAGAAAAATAACAGATGGATAAGTGGTTAGCATAGCTTCTTAGAATGCAAGAGGTGTCAATAGCTGATTGTTCGGTGGTCATTATTTGCTTGCTCGGTGAATCAGAATGTACTACTGTGCATTGGTTGTCTGCTTCGCTTTTGGACTTACTGGTGATGCATTTCAAAAATTCAGAAAAACACTATTAAATAATATATGTATGCTCATGGTACAAACAATTATGTTTGTTAAACATAGTCTTGCTGGCAGACCGTGTTATAATCCAATAGATGGCATCTTGTTATCTTAACTTCATATGATTCTGTCGCGGGTCCAGGGACAATTAGTGGAGGTCCCTATAATATGTCAATAATTTGGCAATCTGTATGTAACGGAGATCTGGCTTACCTAAAAATGCTACTCTCAAGCCCCTGTGACTGGGGGTGTTCAACAACGGTTTCAATCAAACCGTGTATACCACTACTCCCTCTAATCGGAAATAAGTGTCGGTGATTTTGTACTAACTTAGTATAAAGTTTGTACTAAGTCACCGACACTTATTTCCGATCAGATGGAGTACATTATAATTTCAAAAGAAATACAACTGCGCCTGGGCTGCTGGTTCTGGCCGGGTTGAACTCAACCCGTAGTTGAACACCCCTGCGTGCAAGTAACTATAGCAGTCTCGAAAGTCTTAAAGGAGATCACAACACATCATTTGTTTGTGGGGCAACTTTACTTTGTGCAGATCAATATTCTTTGTAATTTATATGGTTAATGATGTGAGCTCTGTTGCTTCAGCTGCAACAGCTGATCGCTGCTTAATACATTTATAGAAAATAATTGTAAATGTCTTGTTGAGAAACTACAAATGTTATTTTTTAATCAAATACTGTATGCACATTTGAAGAAAGCAAAGGCTGAGGCAAGTGGGTAGCATAATTTGGTAATGTATTTTGATTAACTTATTATCTCTCACATTTTATAGGTATATGTAATGCTGCTATGAGGCTTTTCCAGAATGCCACCTGTAAATCTAGTACCGTGACTAGCATGGTTTTTAAAGCGGTAAGGCGTCGTAAGGCGAAACAGGGGCGCTTTGGCGCCTAGGCGACGCCTAAGCGGACGCTTTAGGCGCCTAGGCGCCCAAAGCGGCTGTTTTTCCAAAGCGGAGGGAGGGCGCTTTGACGCCTAGGCGTCGCCTAGGCGACGCTTTACGGACGCCTTAAAAACCATGGTGACTAGCTCTTCTGGGAAATAGTCCCGCATATTCTTAACAGTATAAGACATTTATGCAACTTATTTTATGGGGCACCATTCCTCATTTGGATATGCATCGTGATGTTTCTGTTTCTTAATATTTGGTTATGCAGATTACTTAAATTTGCAGCTTTGCATGGATGAATCGAATATCACTACTTCTTAGTAACTTCTTTAAGCAATTTACTCTTGTGTTTGACAGATGACAACAGCCATATCCATCGAAGATGTTCGTAGGGAAGTGAAGATTTTGAAAGCTCTATCAGGCCACAACAACCTTGTGAAATTCTATGATTCCTGTGAGGATGCCCTCAATGTCTACATTGTCATGGAGTATGTTTTATGACTTTTTAAAATTCCATTTTAAGCGCTTATAACTTCGTATTTTTTGACCTCTTATAACTTGGTCTTCTGTTATGATACATATGAAATTCAGAGTCATTCTGATATGCCTGAAAGCACATTTATGAGACTTACCCCCACCCCGTTCCCCAGGTGTAGTAATCTTAGAATTCAAAATCTATATCTTCAACCAAGTTAATAGAAAATTTATCAACGTCTATGATACCAAATAGATAAATATGAACAAATATCTCATGATGAATCTAATTATATTGATATGATATTATAGTTGTTTGATTGTTTTGTTAGAAACTTAGTCAAAGAGAGTAAATCTTGAATATTCAAAAAACAAATTCACCTGCTAAAAGGAGTGGTAGGAGTATATCTTTTGATGTGTCTACCATCATATGTAAGCACTTTATTACATCTCTTATGATGTGCGCCAGGCAATATTTTCTCATGTTGCTTCCCTTCAACAGATTATGTGAGGGTGGAGAGTTGCTAGACAGAATATTAGCCAGGTACTTTCAATAATTTCTTCATCCTTGTAGCTAAATAGCAGTATCTCTTGTTAATGCTTACTGAGATACAAACTTGAACTATTGAAGAGGCGGGAGGTACACAGAAGAAGATGCTAAAGCAATTGTTGTACAGATTTTGAGCGTAGTGGCCTTCTGTCATCTTCAGGGAGTAGTACATCGCGATCTAAAGCCAGAGGTACCGAGGTTTTAATCTTAATGTCTGTGTAGTTTCTGAATGTATGCAATGACATTGGTGTTTCACAGAGTCGAGTCCTGTCTCTGTCTTCTACAGCTGGACTGTAGTTCTTTCCTATAAGGAAAATGTATTATGTCTGTAGACTTCGAGTCCTGTAAAATGCTAGCCCACTTTTAATGACATAGTTGTTTTCATCTGGACAGAATTTCCTTTTCACAACAAGAGATGAAAATGCTCCTATGAAGTTGATTGATTTTGGTCTCTCTGATTTCATTAGACCAGGTAAAATAGTTTGATCCTCCTCTTCGTACGCACTGACATGTTTTACACATTTATTAGTTATTGTTGATCTGTTACACTATTGTCAATAATGGACCGTCATGTTGATGCAACATTAATCACATTTCCTAAGTTTTCTTTGTTTTCTGTTTATCGGATATCTCTAATTCCTGATTATTGTTAATAGAAAGAGGACCTGGTATAACTTACCAAAGAAACAATGGATGTAGTATGTTGTGATATATATGCCATTTTGCTGGATTGTTTTGACATGTCTACTATGGTAAATATATGTACATCTCTTAGTATATTAGACACTGTGACCTTGTGCCTTGATGAAGCCGGGATTCCCATCCATTCGAGTGGCTTGAGGTGCGGTGGTGCACCCAGCCTGCCTGGGTTCGATCCCTGTCTGGGACGAATTATGGGTGTGTCACCTCTTCTAATTAAAAACCATGGGCCCCCTCCCCACTGGGTTCAAAAAAACACTTACAAACCAACCTGTCATATAGCATGTGAAGCAATCTTCCATTCTTGAATGCCTGAAGCTACTCTGTTGACAAGCTCAATATACGAGTAACCCTTATAGTTCCACTTTACCCAGCAGGGTTAAATCATGTCCTTGTAGAATGTTTTAAGAAAAACTGGTAGTCACCAAATTGCAGTCCAGTCACATAGGATCTGCCAGGCTAGCATGAGCATACATGTCCAGTTTTAGTACGTTGAGACAAACTCCATGAACTGACACACTATTTGGTAAAGCCAATATTCTATTTCTCCATTAGCCACGCTGTTGAAATTTTCATTTTGCTGTTACATTTTCCTGATTTTACTACATTGAGACAAACTCCATGAACTGACATAACTATTTTGTAAAGCCACGCTGTTAAAATTTTCATTTTTCTGTTACATTTTCCTGAATTATATCTAGCAGCCAGACATCAAAGACAATATGCTAAGACAAAAAACAATAATGATTTGAAGCCATGATCTCATAACTTCTCAGTTAATTAATGCTATTGTGAACTGAAAAGGAGATAACCTTTATGTTGAGAATTCGAGTCTGAAAAGGAGATAACCAACTACAAGATATAGTGAAGAAAGAGATTTGTGACGTAAGATAATTGAATTTTGTCATATGCTACAGCTTGATGATTGCCATGGCATGACAATAAAATGGAAATAGTTTGTACTCCATATCTAAAAAATTACTACGTGACTTGAGCATGGTTTTGAGTTATATAAAAACACACTATGTTGGTTATATTTTTAATCTTTACTTCCAGTCTGCATCATATAATTCACCCAATGGTTATAGTTTGGTAGAGCTGTTGGCCTGTTGATATTCCAGATCAACAGTGACTGCATTCGTATCTGACAGTTAGTCTTTTCATGTTCCTTGATGGTCGGAATGAACTGTGCTAATTGTTCTTCCGCTAATGGCTACTTCATATTTCATTAGCTGACCAGATACTGTTTCTTGTGCTATATAATGCAGATGAAAGGCTTAATGATATTGTTGGAAGTGCATACTATGTTGCCCCAGAGGTTCTACACAGATCATACAGTATGGAAGCAGACATTTGGAGTATAGGTGTCATAACGTATATTTTGCTCTGTGGTAGTCGGCCATTTTGGGCACGGACAGAATCAGGAATCTTCCGATCTGTATTGAGAGCTGATCCCAACCTTGATGATTCTCCATGGCCGTCAGTGTCAGCTGAAGCTAAGGATTTTGTGAAAAGATTTCTGAACAAGGATTACCGCAAAAGAATGACTGCTGTGCAAGCATTGAGTAAGTTGTCTGAAATACTTATTAAGTATTCTTGTGCGATGTAGTGATACTCATATTTGTATTTTTTTGTGAATAAACCTATTATATATGAGAAAATTGCTATACGCATCCTATATGAGACTGAGACCGTAATAAGACGATATTTTGTTTTCTCTACAGCCCACCCTTGGTTGCGGGATGATCAAAGGCAGATTCCGCTGGACATTCTTATTTACAGATTAATTAAGCAATACCTTCGTGCCACACCTCTTAAACGTTTGGCACTAAAGGTATATACTATTGATTCGCATGACATTATCTCCATTTGTAAGTGTTGTTTCAATGTTTCATCTATCTTACTGATAGTGATATACTTTATTAATAAATGTGGATGGGTCATGGGTGAGGTAAACACAATCTTTGTACAAGGGGGTCCCACTCATGCATGTGAGCGTGGCAGTGGGAACCTCTTTCCTTTATTGGTATATGCTAGCTAAGCTCTTTGCCAAAGAATGAATTTTATCTTTCATTCTATGATCGCATGCTTTTGATCATATGGGGTATGTCGGATGCTACTTTTATTCGTCATGGTATTGCTTAGGAACTGTTTAATCTTTGCCATGGAACTCCTTTATACGTATTAATTTGTAACAGCAAGCTGTGTAACTTGTACCATAAGCTGAACTTTTGCTCTTATAGTCTTATTGACGATCTTAAGGTTCTAACAGTTAGCTCTTTACCTCAGGCATTATCCAAGGCTTTAAAGGATGATGAACTCTTGTATCTTAGGCTACAGTTTAAGCTGCTTGAGCCTAGAGATGGAGTCGTGACACTTGACAACTTTCGAACAGTGAGTTCATTATGCTTTTGCTGATACTCTGTTTATTTTATCACCAAATGTTGCAATCTTTTAGCATCAGTTACTCCAACAATATATTGTTTATAGTACTGAATGATGGTGCTAGATTCGTATTTGAGTACTTCACTGTGATCATGATTTGTACTTATTTACAAAATATCATACTGTAATAGAAATTACCATCCGGAGATCAATTCTAGAGACTGTGTCTTATAAAGATCATCAGAAGGAGCATCTCATAAAGTGAAACGTGGAACACATGTTCTTGTTTACTGATGAAATGTTATGGTATATCGTCTCCATCTAATATAGTGTCTCATGGTCTTATCCAGGCTCTAACGCGGTATTTGACTGATGCGATGAAGGAATCAAGAATTCTTGAGTTTTTGCATGCGGTAAGGATCTTTCTGTACTGACCATTATCAATGGATGGTTTTCCTCTTTGGTTACTCTGTCTCTGCTAGTAATCTCATATGAATCTGTTACTTGTATTTGAAGTAAACGACATGCCAAGTTATCATTGATCATACTTGACAAACTAACATGATTGGTGCTTCTATGGAGAGTGAATTTGGTTTTCGGCACTTTTGAATTAGTTTCCTTCTTTATCTAGTTATTATATATGTTATCTGTATCATGGAGCTTGACTATCAAGGGGGGTTGTTAGTTATCCTGTCCGTGGTGGTTTGTGTAATTTCTAGTTGAAGTTGCTGGTATCATTTAGAACTTATTTTCCATTTTCAGTTTTAGTTTACTCTGATAACAATCGTGCAATTGGAAGTTGAAGTTGCTGATATCGTTTTTGTTTCTCTATCAGTTGGAACCACTTGCATACAGAAGTATGGACTTCGAAGAGTTCTGTGCTGCAGCTATCAGCCCTTATCAGCTTGAGGCTCTGGACCGGTGGGAGGATATTGCTGGAACATCTTTCCAGCACTTTGAACAGGAGGGCAACCGAGTCATATCAGTTGAGGAGTTGGCACAGGTATGTTGATCACACAGTAATTTGGCAGCATTTACCTCAGTTTAGACTTGCATCCTGATTTCAGAACGTATGAGCCTATGAGGGCATCAAACATCTCTTACGCTATCCTATCCCATCATGCTTATCCTGGCCTAACCATTTGTGTACAGGAACTAAATCTTGCTCCAACTCACTATTCCATCGTGCAAGATTGGATCAGAAAAACTGATGGCAAGCTAAACTTTCTTGGGTTTACCAAATTTTTACATGGTGTTACGATACGGGGTGCAAACACAAGACGGCATTAAGTAACCATGGAAAAAAAAATGTATCTGAGTTCTAATTCTAAAGCTGCCCATAATATGGCCCTGATTTGTTGTTGTCCCTGCTTCCTCTGTCTTGTGGTTAATGATCATTCTTCTTCCTCCTTTTTTTTTGTGATGTTGTTGGTTGTTGTCACCATAGCTTTTGTAGAGAGGATACATGTAAAGATCTTTTGTAATGAAAGGCAATCGGATGGTCTGCTCAAGAAATATAGTGCCTTCTTTTTGGTTTCAACGCTTTCAAACTGCACATCTGCCGTTGTCTCTGATAAATAAATAATACAGCGCTACAGCTGAAAGTATTGCTCAGCTTAACAACATTTGGAGTACGTGTAATCCCCAAATGTGCTGCTCAGCTGTTCCGTGCTCCGTCTCTCTCTGTGTTCCATTGTCCAGAAGCATTCTGGGGAAAATAGTATACTGTATACAGCACGGCGTCATTGACAGTGTGCGCCACTCGAACCTCCAATTTTCTGTTGTCGCTCTCGCCATCATGCAGCAGTCTCCAGAGCGAAGAAAACTTCCTGTCACTGCCAATTGCAGCGGTGCTCTCTGTCGAATTATGACGCGCCGCTGTTGGGAACAGAGTGGGTTGTTCTTGTCCACGGGTTCCAGAAAATAGTTCGAAACTAATCGTTTTTCTAGCTGGAGGTAGAACAGGTCAGTGTGACCGACTGGACATGCACGTGTAAACAAGGGGAATTTTCTTTGGGTACCTGTTGATTGTCTGCTTAATGGCTACAGTATTCAGAAACCACAGATGGAGCTACAACACTTCGCTAGTTGGTTTCATTGTCATGACAAGGATATGGCATTTCGAACGTGGCTTTCAGCCCATACAAGACAATAATATGGAAAAACCAGAAGCAAGAGATCATTCTTTCTCATGGATCCAAGTTGGTCTTCTAGATGGAGATGGCCGGCCATGAACCGCTAGTCTCGGCTCTTCATTCTCGAAGGATAGCACGCCGGAGTGCTTCTCGCCTAACAAGGTCGAGAATGTAGTCGTTTTCGCTGTGACAAGCCTTGCCGTGGTTGCAGACTTTCTTCAGTGGAGCAGATCGGTAATCCAATTCAACGTCTGGATCGCTCCTTTGTTTCATTTGGACGCAAACAGAGCTGGCACGTCGGTCCAGTACGCATAGCTCACCACAATGTCAATACATTGGGTCTAAAATGGACGTCTTCAGCGTACAAGACAATCGCCCTGCGTCACGCGACTACATTTTTCTGGCGCATCCGCGCATGGCGACATAGATAGCTTGTTTCATACAAATCCACTTTCGTGGTCGATCGTCTACCTGCGCGACGATATCGATCTGGCGCACGCTGAAACTTGTGAAAACAATGTGTATTGTTTTGTTCACTACAGCAGTCAGATAAACCCAAATGGAACAGAAGGCACGTCTTGATCAAACCGACGTGGAGGCAACGTGGACATGGAAGGAGACTGTTAGGCACTTAGGCTAAGCTGGTTCATCCTCATGATGACGAGGCCGCATGTGACCTCGTAGAAAAAGAAGGCATGTCTACTCATATCGTCACACATTGACACAGACAGACCTGCACGCCATGAAACTCCTTCTCTTCCTCTACACTCACACTGCACTGCGTGACATAGAGGCAGATAGCTTAGCTAGAGGCTCACAATCGGCACCGTACGTCTACCTCCCGCCAGCTGCATGCAACCAAAGTACGTGTACAAAGTACACACACGTCAGGGTTCCTCCAAACTACAGGTTGAGTCAACAGTGGTGTGACACTGATATACGTTTGATTTCCTGCCAAACGCGCTCATGATACAAAGGACTTTCTAGTTAATTGTCGAGAAAGTGACCGAAGAATCTTAATTTGACAATCGATAATACTACCACGCCCATAGCAATCATCAGTTATGTACTTTACAGATGTATCTTTGGCTGGACAAGAACGGCAGTGTGTGTCGACTGTAGGTGCGTCGCCGTTGTTATCAAGCCCGCCCATGACGGAAACTGATTAGTCCAACGAAGCAATTAACGGAGAGAATTGACATGGACCATCACTAGTGGAAAAAGGGGTTTCCATCCGGTCCTTTAGTCCTCAAACAGTTTGGGTCGGGACTAAAAGGGGCATTAGTCCCGGTTCGTGCCGCTGGGTACGGCCAGCACCCAGTCCCGGGTTGTAATGGATTTTTAGTCCCGGTCGTTAACACGGACCGGGACTAAAGGGGTGGCGGGCGGGAGCCCCACGCATGGCGGCCTTTAGTCCCGGGTCGTGTTAACAACTGGGACTAAAGGTTAACCTTTAATTTCGGGCTCTAACACGGCCCGGGACTAAGGGCCTTCGCCTACAAAATGACGCTTCTCTTCCCCCGAGCCTGTCAGTACAGTAACGATGGCCGGCAGATCTGCTTGAGTGGGGAGGTCATGCCCAATTTTTTATACAAATTGTCAAAGAATTTGAGTTATTTTATCTATCCAAGTAGTGCAAAAGGTTAGCAACTTTAGTCTCTCATCTTTAATTGCTAGTTTACCTCATATAATGCTCTAGATGTGGTGAGATTTGTAGCTTTAATTTGGGAGTAATTATGGGAGTTTATTTGATTTGAGCTTAAATTAATTCCTTAGTTTGCATATGTGTAGAGGTGGTATACTTATGTGTTAGACCAAAATGAGTATGGAGTAGAAATTTTTCATGCACATAGCTCTTATTATGCTCAAGAAAATAGAGGGATTTATGGAGTAATGTTAGAGAGTAATGTGAGAGTAATTGTAAGCTTATGTGATTTACAATAATAACTTTTGAGTAGAATTTTTTGCAACAATAACTTGTAAGTAAGAGGCATTTTCTAGATTCATTTTTCATGCACATAGCTCTTTTTATGCTCAAGAAAATAAAGGGATTTGTGGAGTAATGTTAGAGACTAATGTGGTAGTAATTGTGAGCTTATGTGATTTATAATAATAACTTTTGAGTAGAATTTTTTTGCAATAATAACTTGTAAGTATGAGGCATTTTCTAGATTCAGGTTTTATGCACATTTTTCTTTTTATGCTCCAGAAAATAGAGGAATTTGTGGAGTAATTTTATAGAGTAATATGGGAGTATATGTGATTTATATGCAATGTGAGTTAATTTCTTGTATTAATTTGGTTTATTATATACTTACATAATAATGCAAATGAACCGGCAATGGATGTACTGTAGCCGAGTCTCAAGCGAGTTCATTAGGGGTTTACAGGCTTTCCTCCGTGTGGCTTATGCGAACAAGCGGAATGGTTTTGTTGTCTGTCCATATAGTGTGTGTAAGAATCAGAAGAATTACTCTTCCTCAAAAACCCTTCATGTGTACCTAATTCAGCACGGTTTCATGCCCAACTACAATTGTTGGACTAAGCACGAAGAAAGAAGGGTTACAATGGAAGACAATGAAGAAGAGGATGATGACAACTATCCTGAGTTCACTGAATACAGTGATACTTTCATGGGAGAAGCTGAAGGGGATCTGAAGGGAAGCTGAAGGAGAGGCACATGATGAGCCCCCTGATGATCTTGGTCGGACCATTGCTGATGCACGGAGAGAATGCGAAACTAATAAGTAGAGGGAGAAGTTGGATCGCATGTTAGAGGATCACAAAAAGTCCTTATATCCAAACTGCCAAAATGGTCTGAAAAAGCTGGGTAGTACACTTGAATTGCTAAAATGGAAGGCAGAGGAAGGTCTATCTGACTCGGGATTTGAAAAGTTGCTGAAAATGATGAGGAATATGCTTCTAAAGAATAACGAATTGCCCACCAGTACGTACGAAGCAAAGAAGGTTGTCTCCCCTCTAGGTTTAGAGGTTCAGAAGATACATGCATGTCCTAATGACTGCATCCTCTACCGCGGTGACTACGAGAATTTGACTGAATGCCCGATATGCACTGCATTGTGGTATAAGATAGGAGGAGATGACCCTGGTGATGTTGAGGGCGAGCCCCCCAGGAAGAGGGTTCCTGCCAAGGTGATGTGGTATGCTCCTATAATACCACAGTTGAAATGTTTGTTTCAGTGCAAAGAGCATGCCAAGTTATTGCGATGGCACAAAGAGCACCGTTTGTCAGACGGTATGTTGAGACACCCCGCTGATGGGTCTCAATGGAGAAAGATCGACAGAAAGTTTAAAGATTTTGTAGGTGACGCAAGGAACATACGGTTTGGTCTAAGTACAGATGGCTTCAATCCTTTTGGGGAGCAGAGCTCCAGTTATAGCACCTGGCCCATGACTCTATGCATCTATAACCTTCCTCCTTGGTTATGCATGAAGCGGAAGTTCATTATGATGCCAGTGTTCATCCAAGGCCCGAGGAAACCCGGCAACGACATTGATGTGTACCTAAGGCCATTAGTTGATGAACTTTTACAGCTGTGGGCCAATCCTGGTATACGTGTGTGGGATGAGCACAAACAAGAGGAATTTGACCTACGAGCGTTGTTGTTCATTACCATCAATGATTGGCCTGCTCTTAGTAACATTTTAGGACAGACAAACAAGGGATACAAGGCATGCACACACTGTTTACAAGAGACTAAAAGTATATATTTAGCTAATTGTAAGAAGAATGTGTACCTATTGCACCGACGATTTCTTGGGAAAACTCATACCTTAAGAAAAAAGGCAAGCATTTCAACGGTAAGGCAGATCACCGGGACAGGCCTAAGGAACGTACTGGTGCTGATGTATTCGATATGGTCAAGGATATAGAAGTAATCTTTGGAAAGGGTCCTGGCGGACAATCTATTCCGTATGACGCAGACGGACACGCACCCATGTGGAAGAAGAAATCTAAATTTTGGGAGCTTGAGTATTGGAAATTCCTAGAAGTCCGCTCTGCAATCGACGTGATGCATGTGACGAAGAATCTTTGCGTGAACCTGCTAGGCTTCTTGGGTGTGTATGGGAAGACAAAAGATATAAAGGAAGCACGACAAGACCAACAACGTGTGAAAGACGCAGAAGACTGGCATCCAAAACTGTTTCAAGGTCGCGCCAGCTACGCTCTTACCAAAGAAGAGAAGATCATCTTTTTTGAATGCCTATCAAGGTCCCGGCTGGCTTCTCGTCGAATATAAAGGGAATAATAAATATGGCAGAGAAAAAGTTCCAAAACCTAAAGTCTCATGACTGCCACGTGATTATGACGCAATTGCTTCAGGTTGCATTGAGGGGGCTTCTACCAGAAAATGTTCGACTAGCCATTGTGAAGCTATGTGCATTCCTCAATGCAATATCTCAGAAGGTAATCAATCCAGAAGATCTACCACAGTTACAGAATGATGTGGTCCATTGCCTTGTCAGTTTCGAGCTGGTATTCCCACCATCCTTCTTCAATATTATGACGCACCTCCTGGTTCACCTAGTCGAAGAGATTTCCATTCTCGGCCCTGTATTTCTACACAATATGTTCCCCTTTGAGAGGTTCATGGGAGTCTTAAAGAAATATGTTCGTAACCGTGCTAGGCCAGAAGGAAACATCGTCAAGGGCTATGGAACAGAGGATGTCATTGAGTTTTGTGCTGACTTTGTTCCCGACCTTAAGCCGATTGGTCTTCCTCAATAGCGTCATGAGGGGAGACTGAGTGGAAAAGGCACGATCGGAAAGAAACCAATGATATGTAGGGATGGTCATTCTTTGACTCAAGCACACTACACAGTTCGACAAAATTCCCTCTTGGTGGCTCCGTACAGTGAGGAATACAAGACTATTGTACGCTCCCAAAACCCGAGGCAGTCTGAGTCCTTTGTTTTACAGCTCCACATGGCGACTTTCGGCGATTGGTTGTGAAGACATCTCATGAATGACAATGTTGTTGAAGAGCAGCTGTACTTCCTGGCTAAATTACCATCTTCGACTATATTGACTTTCCAAGGGTACGAGATAAATGCAAATATATTTTACACGGTCGCCCAAGATAAAAAGAGCACCAACCAATACAGTGGTGTCCGCTTTGATGCAGTAACCGACAAAGGGCGAACAGATACATATTATAGTTACATAGAGGAGATATGGGAGCTTGACTATGGACCTTCCTTTACGGTTCCTTTGTTTCGGTGCAAATGGGTGAAGATGACAGGAGGCAGGGTAAAGTTGGACGAGCAGTACAGAATGACAACAGTGGATCTCAACAATCTAGGGTACATTGATGAACCATTCATCCTAGCCAAAGATGTGGCTCGGGTTTTCTATGTGAAGGACATGACTATCAAACCGAGAAAAAGAACCAAAGCGAATACATCATGTGATGAACCAAAGCGCCACATAGTTCTTTCAGGGAAAAGAACCATCGTGGGAGTGGAGGATAAGACAAATATGTCACAAGATTATATCAGTTTGGTGAAATTCTGCTCTTCACAGTGAACACTGACACAAGCATCAAGTTAAATGGTGAAGATTCTCCATGGTTACGCCACGATCGTAAGCAAGGGACACAAGCGAAGAAATGATATGTAATGATATGTAATAATGTATTAAACATTTTATGTAATGTATTGTTCCAATATTTGGTTGCACCATGACATCACAAATTAGGGGCTTATAAATCTAAATGAGCAAGTTAATAATGTTTAATACTTATATAATGAATTACTAAACTATTTTAGTAACAAATATAGCCTTATTTAAGCATATTTCAAATTTTAGCAAAGTGTATGAACAAATAAAATGAGCAATTCAGGAATATACAAATTAGGGGTTTATAAATCTAAATGAGAAAGTTAATAATGTTTAATACTTATATAATGAATTACTAAACCATTTTAGTAATAAATATAACCTTATTTAAGCATATTTCAAATTTTAGCAAAGTGTATGAACAAATAAAATGAGCAATTCATGAATATTTTTTTCTAAATGTTTTTAGGAAACAAGACCAGCATAATTTTGTAGATAAATTCAAAATAAGACTAATACAATTGGTTTTACTAAATTTAGATTTGTAAATCTTTTGATATGAATTTTCAAAGTTTCTATAAGCATATTTGGAGTATTTTAATTATGTAAAATTATTGGATTATCATACAAATATGGGACCAGTGGCATTGGATAGATATTTATATTTGTGATCTGTAAGATTTTGAATCACTTGATTTGAAGTTTTAGATCTCTCAGAATTTGAATTTGAATTTTTTGTCAAGTTTTTAAATGCCACTTATAAAGTTTATTCAAAACACCATTTAGCACCGGTTGGTAATACCAACCGGGACTAAAGGTCCCTGCACGCGCGATTTTGGGAAACCGCCCAAAATGGGCCTTTAGTCCAGGGCCTCTTTATCAACCGGGACTAAAGGGGGGCCTTTAGTCCCGGTTCATATTACCAACCGGGACTAAAGGGTCTTTAGTCCCGGATCATATTACCAACCGGGACTAAAGATCCCGGGGTATAAATGTCTGCGCCGCCCCCGTCCTTCTCCATTCCCGATCAAGAGATGAAGACGAAGGCGCCAGTTACAGAGAAAGCACTCGCGGAAGCGAAGCCCTGCCGCCGTAGCCCGCGCCAGCGCTGCCGTCCGTGGAGGATAAAGTGTTGTCGGTGCCGTCGCCGTCGTGCACGCCCGCGCCGTCACCCGCGCATGCACGTCCGCACCGTCGCCATCGCTGTCGCCCACGCTGCTGTCCGTGGAGGAGAAGTAGCGCCGCCGCGCACGCCCGCGCCGTTGCCGTCCCGCGCCATCGCCGTCGCCCACGTCACCTTCCCGCGCCATCGCCTTACCGACGCCACGCCGGCCGTACCGACGCCGCCGACCCGCAGGTAGATTTTTAACTTAGCATTTTTAGTTAGCATTTTTAGTTAGATTTTTAAGTTAGCATTTTTAGTTAGCTTTTTTTACTTAGCATTTTTAGTTAGGAATTTAGGAATTTTACTTAGTTAGAAATTTAGAAAATTTAGTTAGTTAGATATTTGTACATATATATGGGGGCGTTGGCCGGGCATCGACGCGGTGGGGGGGGTGTCTTCCCCCACCGCGTCGGCGCCCGGCCAATGCCCGCTTTTCATTGGCCGGGTGCCGACGCGGTGGGGGGGGGAGGGTTCCCCCACCGCGTCGGCGCCCGACCAACGCCCCCTTTTTTGGTTATTGCTAAAATATGTGTACTAAAAGGGGGCGTTGGCCGGGCGCCGACGCGGTGGGGGGGGGAGGGTCTTCCCCCACCGCGTCGGCGCCCGACCAACGGCCCCTTTTTTTGGCTATTGCTCAAATATGTGTCACTAACTTGTTTTACCTTTCGTTAGAAGAGACATGGACGGTGAAAATGATCCACACCAACTTGAAGAATACATAATGGGCATGATACACGGTGAGAACCTGTATGTGCCTCAAGAAGGTGCCTACCGAGAAGACCCCGGAGTAGCTGTCGGAGAAGGTGCTGGCCGAGAAGGTGCCGGAGAAGATGGACGCGAAGAAGATGTTTCGTCATTTTTGAACCCTTCCGGTGATGAAATGGAGATAGAAATGTTTGACGACGAAGGGCAAACAAACACCGACGATGAACGGCAATTGCAAACAAATGCTGATGGCGAGGTATACAGATTTAGCTTTTGGTGATCCGAAGGGAATATGCATATATGTATTAACGACTCTTTCTTTTTTCAGCCCTCCGGATCGAGCAAATCGTATTCTAAACGAGGCCCGAGCCAAAAGTTGAATGCGAATCAGAAGCTGAGCATCGATGTAGTAGCTCCAGATGGCAAACCGTTGGAGCCAAAACAGCATGCAACAAAATTTGTAAATCAGTGCGGAGGGATTGTTAGGGACACCATCCCGATCACTGTTCAAGAATGGAACGAGCCAAAGAGGGCACGTCTTGGAGCTAGTTTTGTGGACAAAAGATCCAAGAAAGACCTTTGGAGGAAGCTCATGGCAAATTTCATTCTACCTCTGGAGTACTCCAAGAAGGATGATGATGGTAATGAAATTTTGGGTGGACGTGAAAGGAGAAGGAGAGTCAAACAGTACACTCTCAAGAAGATGGCTGAAGCATTCTGAAGCTTCAAGAAAATATTATACGCGAAGTATATCACGAAAGAGAAAACTCCAGTATTTGAAGGAACATACGAGAAGTTGAGATCACAGTGGCCTGAATTTGTGGAATTCAAGGCTTCTGAGAGAGCCAAGGAAATGTCAGTGAAAAATAAGGCAAATGCTGATAAGAAGGAACATCACCATGTTTTGGGGCCAGGCGGCTACAAGAGTGCAGTGCCTAAGTGGGAAGCTATGGAGAATGAACTGAAGAATAAAGGGATAACTCTAGGTATGGAGGGATGGCCCGAAAGGGCCAAGCACTGGTGGTACGGGCATGGAGGATCGTTAGACCCGGCAACAGGGGAGTGTGTTCATCGGAAAAAGACCTTTACTCCCACAGCAAAACTTGTTAAGGCAATGGAGGATGCTCAAGTGGGATTGATCCAGGTCGACCGAGAGAACGACGAGCTAACACATGCCCTCGGGAATCCTAAACACAGAGGATGCACACGAGGCAAAGGTGCCGGTGTTCCGTGGAAGGAAGGGATTTCCTAGCACAAAGATCCATACGGTTACAAAAGCCGTAAGAGAAAGAAGGATCAGGAGACAAACCGGATCGGCAAGGTAGAATGTGAATTAGCCGACATAAAGAGGATGATGCATGAACTTTGCTAGGGAGGCTCTTCTCGGCCACAGGAAGATCCAGCATTGGATCTTAATAGCTAGCAGAGAAGCAGCGTGGCTTCCACGGAGGTCCCAGCTGATGAGCATGATGCACGGATGATCGATGATGCACCAGGGCCTCGCTACCCCGTGGATGATGTTAGGGATATGACAAATTGTGAGCTACATTAGCCAATGAAGAACATGACCTTCAAGGTGGTGAGCGGCGATGCTTTACCTTGTCTACCTGAAGCACTCCACCATGGGAACCCGATTCGGGCTGGCTATGCTCGTGTCTTGGTGGTTGACATAGTCCCGGGGTTCGAGGACCTAGAGCTTGACTTTGCTACACCCAAAGGGGATGTGAGACTTGGAGATGTCAAGCGCCAAATCATTTTATGGCAAAAGAAATATATCGTGTTTCCAGGCTCAGCGCCAAGGCCATCAACTTCGAGGAATCCAAGCCCATCCTCCCCCGGTGACAAGGGTATAGATAATAGAGCCCATTAGTTGAGTACCCCTGAGGCCCGTTAAGCTAGGCCCAAGTGTAATCCTAGTCGAGATACGAGTTCATGTCGTATACCAATGTTGTAATATGTATCGGACCCCTCTCGTTCCTTGAGACCTGGCCACCTATATATAGGGGCCAGGAGAGGACGATGAGGGACAGATTGAAAAGCAAGCCAAAGTTCATCACCACGTTTACTTTCGATAGACCCCTTGTTTGACTGATTTTACCTTCGAGTTCATCCGATGCCCTACTCCCCCGATCCTAAGTCCTTCATCTAGGACATTTGTCGAGTTAACCCTCGTCAATTGGCGTCGACCGTGGGGACTCTGGGCGTTGGAATCATGAATTCGACGGCTTTTTTTGCTTTTAGCCAACAGCAATCCATAAGTCGACGAAAATCAGAAGATGGAGTTGACGATCGGAAGGTTAAGCTTCTATGTCGGACCTTCGGGTTCAACTCACCTTTCGGATCCAGCGGAATCGGGTCCGTCGGCAAGCAAAGCCAAGACAATCACACTGTCTGGATCATCTGTGGGCTCTTCCAGCGAGGTAAACTCGCCGGTCAGCTTCACAGCAATAGAAAACACGAAAAAGGAACCTGAGGAATTCGATGGAACTCGGGAAGAACCCAATGAGGGAGTAACAGCGGATAAATCATACGATAGTCAAAGGGACCTTGCCATCGGAAGCAGTGGTGTCACCAGGAGCATACATCAATTATGCGTCATTATCACCGAAGCAGCAGAAGAGAACGGTCACGCAGATAATGCAGAAATCAACACTTAAGTTAACAAATCAAGAAGCAACGGTAAAAAGGAGAAGGAGAAAATTCACGTCTCCAACGGGGAGTGGAGAATCATCATGTCAGCTATCAACCACGGGACAGAAGTACCTGCCAATTCAAGAAGGGAAGTTTTGATGGGATATCAATATGCATTGCATCAACATAGAAAGAAGTAGAGGGAGGAAAAAGACGAGTTAAGGAGAAGCCAAGAAAACTACAACATGTCAAGTGGAGCATATTGGGACGAATACAACGACGCATCAGAGTCCAGCAAAGAAAGGCATAGAGACCCGAAGCACAATAGGAGGACAACAGCATGGGCAAGAGAAGAAAGCCGCGTAAAAAGCATAAGCGAACACCCATCAGATAATGAAGAGGATTTTGTGCAAGAAACGCCAGAGGCAGCATTGGCAGCATCACATGCATATCTACTAACCACACAACCGGAGCCTAGAGATCCGTGGGAGCACATGCATCAAGCCACGATACGAAGCCTTGGGTTGGTAGAGGATAAATTAAGGAAACACCCTCCAGAGGAAGAGGCGACATATCACAAGGAGAAGCGAAGGGAAAATTTTAAGCGCCGACCCTGATGACCCACAAGTATAGGGGGTGTATCATAGTACTTTCGATAAATAAGAGTGTCGAACCCAACGAGGAGCAGAAGGTGTTGACAAGTGGTTTTGATCAAGGATTCACTATAAATACTAGCAAACAGGTTTTCAGGGGTATTTGGTAATGCAAATAAATAAAGTGCGAATAAATAAAAGACAATAATAGTAATTGCTGCAAGTGGCCCAATCCTTTCTAGAGGAAAGGACAAGCCGGTTGTATAATTTATGATGACCAAACGTTCTCGAGGACACACGGGAGTTTCTGTCAAGTGCTTTCGCTTGATACCGCTAAATAATCTTTATTGGTTTGATAAGTGTTATGGGGGTGAACCTGTGCTAGCGCAGTACCCTTACTAGGATAAATACACACTTGTGATTATACCCCTTGCAAGCATCCGCAACTACAGGAAAGTAATTAAGATAAATCTAACCACAGCCTTAAACTCTAAGATCCTACGCTCCCTAGTGCAATGGAACCTTAACGGAGGTTTAGGTTTCTGTCACTCCAGCAACCCCACAATTAGTAGCCAAATACACAATGCATCTCACTAGGCCCATAAATGGTGAAGTATCATGTAGTCGACGTTCACATGACACCACTAGTGAAATAGCACCACAACAAATAAATATCAAACTATTAAATATTACTTAACATAATTCCACTACTAACATCTTGACTTCTCCCATGTCCTCAAGAACTAAACAAACTACTCACAAGACATCATATGGATCATGATTAGAGGTGAAATAATGGTAAATAACAATCTGAACATAAACCTTAATTCAACGGTTCCACTTAATAGCATCAACCACAAGAGTAATCAACACCGGGAAAGTTTCCCCCTAAGAATTTGACAAGATTCAACCCAAGATGTTACAGCGGGATGTGTCGTCGTGGTGAAACAACATATGCCATGGGATGGCTTAAATGGGGGGCCGAACTAGATGCTGGAGGATTCGGGAGAGGGGAGCGAGCTAAGAAGCACGACAGAAAGGAACACAGATCTACCCAGGTTCGGGGCTCTCGTAAGGAGATAACACCCCTACTCCTGCTCTACTGGTTGTATATTTGGATCGATGGAGTACACAACAATCGAGCTTCCAAGCTCTCAGCGAGAGGAGGAAGATGAACTATCAACTGAGAGAGTAAAGAGAGATCAACCCTTGGCTAGGGCTCCCTGTGCCACCTTATATAGTGGTGGCCAGGGTTACAACGGTCATCTACAAGCAGATGACACAGACTACAGTCCAAACAGGACAAGCTGACGATGGATGCCACCCTTGACTTTGCCCCTGATTGCTCTCGATGGGACTCAGCATCCCTATACCTTGTACTTCTTCGACTGTGACCTTACCACTGTGATGTCAAGGACTGTACTTGGCACAGTGATGGTTGGTAAACCACCACTGTGCACCCTGTCATCATAGTCCGCTTCCATGCTTGGATGTTTCCTTCCTTGATTGTAGGGATATGACACCTTGGTTGACTTCTGTATCCCAGATACAGCCGTTGGCCATATCCTGGACTTATGTGCCGGACCAACGACCCAAGGTCGGGTAATCCGGCCTCCCCTGTTCCTGCATAATACAACAATTAGATTAGGCCGGCATATCTATACATACGCCGGCACTCCTCATCAAGTATCCCGGCTATACCGACATATCTGAACACCGGCCGGGATACACCTTTATATGCTGGTCTGGCCGATACTCTTATATTTCGGCCAGACCCAACTTTGGTCAACCAACACAAAGTCAACTCATTCCTTATATCTTTCTAGTCTCTTGACCCTACCGGGGGTCATCCCCCCGACACTAGTCCCCAAAGCTGTCGAGGTCCCCCAGTCTTAACTGAGGGGCCTTGGCAGGTTCAACATACTATCTCTTTGCTTATATCCCGGCTCTTGATTATACGCCGGCGTTTATATTATATGTTGGACCTCCGCCTATATGCCGGCTCCTCTTCCTTCTCTAAAAGGTAATCCGGCGGGTCCCGAAGGTATTCCGGACAGGATTTGTTTCTTGCACGGTCATGCCGGCACATAGCTGAAGCTTCCTCGAGAAGCCAAGTCCGACAGTTTCCCTCGAAACTTGCAACTGCTCTGCCACTGCGAATGGTCACATGAAGTGATGGTTCACATCGTGATTATTGCTTGCCATCATTGCCATAACTGGCGTAGTGGCACGGTTACAGGAGCCGCCGCCCCACGACGTGCCACCACGTGGTGATGCTTGCAGAAACGGTCAGGGTAGTGGAGCACTTCCACCGTTCCCACGACCGCAGCCCCACGATATAAATAGGGGATCAGGGGGTAAATCTCCCCTTTTTACCCCCACTCTTTCTTCTTCCTCTGCGCCTCCTCCTCGAGCTCTCCTCCGTTGGATCAACCGCCCAGAGAACTTGCGCCGCCGTGGTCCTCCTTCACGCCGGCACTGATTCTCACCGTCTTCTGGCCTCTTCACCCTCGACAGCGCCGATCCTCTTCCTCCCCCGAACACTGCCGGGGGAGATTGGATCTTTATCTGCAAGCTCGCCGTCGCCCCATTGCCGCCGCACGAGCTCCGGTGAGTTCCTCCTCCTTCTTGGTCCTTCTCCCTTCGTGCTTCTCTGTGGCCTTGCAATGGTAACCCTATTTGCTTAGATCTCCTTTAGTTACTCTGCTTAGCATCTTGCTAGATCAGTTAGCATTGCTAGCAATCTTCCCAGGAAGTTCATAGGTGTTCTTCCCGTAGGAATTTACCGATAGTTATTTCTGATTTTAATTGCGCCGTTAGATCTTCTCTTCCTGCTAACTTGTGTGAGATTGGTATGCTGGAGAGACTAACCTCCCCCTTTACTCTGCTCCTGATAGGACTAACATCACGGGACTCCGGCTCTCACGCCTTATCCCGGCCACCAAGATGGGTTCATCCAGCATGACGGCCACCTCTACGCCGGAGGAGGATAACCCGGCCCAGGTACAAGGACGCTCCAGCTGGGAGGGGTCAGAGGTGACCCCGGCCGACATATCCTGGATCACCACAACAAGACGTGTCCCGGCCGGCGTAGCATTCCGGCTACCTGTGGGAGAGATTGTACCGGCACCTGAGTCCGGCGAACGCGTCGTCTTCATCTCTCATTTTGAGAGAGGCTTCGGTCTGCCAGCATCTGACTTCTTCCGGGACTTCCTGGACACCTACGATTTGCAGCCCCATCATCTGCCGGCAAATGCGGTGATGATTCTATCTGCCTTCGCTGCTTTCTACGAGGGCTTTGCCGGCATTGAGCCCTTTTCCCAGGCATGGGCAAAATACTTTCAGCTGCGCAAATAGGTCGCTCAAGAGCCCCGGAGCAGGGATGACCCGCCGGAAACTTCTTAGGAGAAGAAGGACCGCCCCATGACCCAATGTGGTGTGGCCACCATAATGTCTCGGAAAGGTTCAGACTTCCCCAAGATTGAACTACTTGAGTCCTGTAAGAAATGGCAGAAGAGTTTCTTCTACGTGAAGAACACCACAGATGTCGATCTGCTCAACCTGCCGCCATACGTGGATGAGCCACCCTCTGGGATGAAGAACTGGACCTATAACCCGAAGACCACAGTGGGGCCAGTTAATGCCCTCCACCGGGTCAAGGGCGAACTGCGGGATGCCGGCCTGACACCTCAGGACATAGTGGCTTGCTTTATTAGCCGGCGCGTCTCTCCTCTCCAGCGCCGGTCCCACAAGATATGTCAGATGAGCGGGCCCATGGACCCCACTCGACACTCCACACATGAGCTGAGCCCTACCGACATTCTGCGGCGGGTTAAAGATATATGCAAGTCTTCGCAAGTGACCTTTGCCTGGGGGCTCGAGCCTTACAGCTGGGACCACCCCGCCCCAACGGTAAACCACTTTAGCCGACATACAACTGCTCAGCCCGACACACTGTTATTGCCGATATATCTACATTTGATCTTTTCTATTGCCGATATATCTCTTGTTTCTGATTACTTTGCTCTGTCCTATGCAGAAATTCAGTTTCCAGGACATGGAGAACTCCCGGATCAAGATTGCCGCGGACCGCACTGTTGCGGATCCCGAAGATCCGGATCATGAGGACAAGTTGCCCAAGAACACCCGCGCCGCTTCTGCCGCGGGTAAGGCCTCTTCATCCTGGCATTCCACTCAAGCCTGGAGTGAGGATGATTCTGACGAGGAGATCCTGATGTATTATGACCCGATGCCACTTGCTTATGCCTTTCCTACCACACCTGTTGCTTATGCTATGCCGTCCTCAGCTATACCAGACGAGGAGGTTGTCGATGCTGCCCCTCTGAACCAAGGCCCTCCCTCTACCGGCGTACGTATGGGCCGGAAACGCGGAGTGAAGCCCCAGCCCGAACCATCTCAACAAACCAAGAGGCAGAAGATCGGCGTACCCCAGCCCAAGAGGCAAAGACCCGTTGCCTCGGGGTAAGTTTCTTCCCTTTACATTATTTCCGACATATTTCTCCTTTCGATTATTAAGTTGGTGTTTTCTCTCTTTCAGGGCTCCTCTTGCGTCGGAACATGCCTCCAGCTCAAGTGCCAGCCCTAACATTGATAAGTCGGCGGCCGCTGCACCCCTCGACATACCATCTGCCAGCCACACTACCTCTCCGGCGCCGGCATCTTCGCCAGCGCCCGAAAAGGCCTCTTCCCCGGCGAAGGATGATCCTCCGCCGGAACAAGACAACTCTGCCCCCGACGTCCACATGGACTCGGGGGCTCAACAAGATATTTCTGCTCCCGATGTCGACATGGACACGGGGGCTCAACCAGATGCTCCTGACACCGGCGCGCCTGCCAGTGGCGCCGGAACTGCTGAAGATGCCGGCGCAGGCGACAAGAGCGCCGACACAGAGAAAGGAAAAGCCCCAGAAGTGCCAGAAGTCCGGACTGACCCGGCACCTGCTTCTGCAGGACAAGCTGCCCCAGCCGCGCCGGAACAACCAGCACCCAAGACTCCAACCGCTGAAAAGACCGCTGTCCCGGCCAAGTCCGGCACTCTCAAGATGAAGCAAATCATCAAGACCGGGACACCGTCTGCTGCAACTGCACTGGCACCTGCTAAACCCGTGCCTTCCAGCTCTGTGATGACACTTCACTTTGGCAAGGCAGCATCCCGGCCCAGCTTCTTCCAAACGCCGGAACTTGAGGGCCGCGTTTCACTGCTTACCAAGAGCGACAAAAGCCTTGGATCTCTCAAGGAACACTGCATGAAGTGGAATGACGCTGACTATATGGACACTGCTAGCTCCAGGAAGAAGAAATTGGCCGAAGCTCCGGCCACTGGCAATCCTGCTACTATACTGGCCTCCAAGCCCATTCCTATTGCCAGTGAGCTTCTCAGCATCCAGCAGAGGCTTCACCTTCTGGCCGACGCCACCAACGTAAGTATTCTCCTTATATATCCCCAGTCCCCGAAAATGTTGGTTGTCTGGGATACAGACATACGGGATTTCAAATATTCTTTTTCACTTAGCTTTTTTCAAATCCAACTGTCCGACATATAAGCTCGATCCGAGCTTCAAATCCTAGTCACCGAGGGCCGGGATAGGTGCGCAGCACCTGTGCCGGGTCTTCAAAAAACTAAAATATGATGTAACTTTCAAACCCACCTGACCGACATATAAGCTTGATTCGAGCTTCAAATCCTAGTCACCGAGGGCCGGGATAGGTGCGCAGCACCTGTGCCGGGTCTTCAAAAAATGAACACTTGGTAGAATCTCCAATTTAACTGATATGCTAAGTTTCTCTCATGACATTTCAAATCCCAACACTTTTGTAGCGCATGAACAACGCACGGGCCGAGATGTACCACGACCTGGTATGCGAACATCGGAAGTTATCCAACGAGCACAGCAAGCTTCGCCTGGAGCTGTCCAAGAAAGGTAAACTCCGCCGACACATTACTATATGCCGGATGCCTTTCCTCTTTTTACTTCGCAATATTTTTCTTGCCGACACATCTTGATGCGCCGACACACAACCTTTTACCGACATTTTTCAGCTGGCACTGAAGAACAAGTCACCGAGCTTCTTAAGAGGGTGAAAGAGCTCACAGGTATGCCGGATCCTGCTACTCTTCAACTAAGCACTTTGCACTTCAAATCCTTCAATCTTTGTGATTGTTCTCTACCTTCACATTTTGTTTTACTCTTCTAACCTCAAATCCTTTTAACTTCAAATCCTCGCAGATGAAAAGGCTGCATTGGAAGCACGCCACCGGGACTGTGTGTCCTCGGTGGATGTGGCCAAGCGGTTGGACGAAATGGATGTCACCCACAAGGCTGAGGTGGAGCAACTGAAGGGCCGGATTGCTGAGCTCCTGGACAAAAAGGAGGAGAGGGATGGCCAACTCAAGAAAGTCCAGGGGCTGCTTGCCACCTCAGAAGCTGATGCCGCCAGGGCCAGACTTGAACTGCAGCATCTGAAGGAGCAGGCCACCAAGTGGGAAGTTGATATTGCCCGGCTCAACGTCGATCTCGCCAGTAAGCTTCAAATCCTCTTCTGCCCGACACACCTTTTCTGGCATAACCTTTATGCCGACACATATTCCTGTTTCTAACATTTTCCCCATCTTTCAGGCATGTTCCCTGCTTCCGTCGAAGACGTTGAGAAGGCTTTGCAGGTGGATCAGGTGAACCGGGGTGTTCCGATTGACTCATCCAGCTGGGACATGCCAGAGCAGCTGCTCGCCCTGGATGCCCGGAAGAACGCCATGACATCCTATACTGAAGATCTCTTCCTTGGTGCCCAGGAAGCACACTCCGCCCTCTGGCCGGGACAAAGGACGCCCACTGACCCTCTTGATCTCGGCAATGACTTGCAGCTTTCCAAGGTTCGCCTCAGGGAATGGCGGGACTCCGGCGCAAGGGTGGGAGCTGACAAAGCTCTCACTTACTTCCTCTCCTGGTATGAAAAGGCTGACTTGGAGACTTTGCGCTCTATGCACGAAGGATCTGTGTGGACCACAGACCCAGAGTATATTCGACGTCGCCAGGAGCTAGCCCACAGCTATGTGGACTACGCCGACACTGAGGCCTTTGTCCGGGACATCCGCATGCCGGAGAAGAAGGACGATGCTAAGGATGCTGTAGCCGCTGAGGGCTCTGACTCCAGCCAGGATGAAGAAGAAGCTGAAGATGCCCACACTGAAGCTCCAGAGCAGGGTTCTGCCCTGGCCGGAGGCGACGGCTCCATTCCTTCTGCTGGATCCGGCACTCCTGAAGCCGACATCTCCACTGCTATAGCTCCACCTACCGGCGGCTCTGCTTCCACTCCTACCTCTTAAACTTTGCATCACAGAAAACTTTGAGTTTTATCAGATCCCCGGTATGCCGGGTGCAGTTGTAAGATATACTCTATTTCCTTTGGTTTGCTACCTGAACAAGTTTTAATTTGGTTTGCTTGTTTATGAATGCCGGATCACCTTTTGGCTAAGTCACCGAGTTTGTTTTCCTGTTTCCTTAACTCCACAACCTTGGCTACTTGTCTACCTTATTCGGCTTTTGACGTATGAGTCTCAAGGTTGCTTTATTAAACATACAGTACTTAAACTTTGAAACTTAGACTTCAAATCATCCGACACTTCAAGTTTTAACTTTTGCAATAAAATAAATGTCGGTTCGCTTGCTTTATCTTTCCTTAGCCGTTTTCCATGTGTAGACAATCTCCGGCATCTACTCTTGCTAGCCATAAAGCCGGGTTTCGGTCAGCAGCTGAGTCGAAGAGCGGCCTTTGGTGCCGACACATTACTAGGCCGACATAGGAAACATTCAAATCAAGCCAGCCGGCATATAAATAAAAAGCTGAAAAATAGACAACAATATATTTCGGAGGCAGTGCCCGATCTCTTCGGGATGCCGACATTTCATTCATTAGTCTTGCGCCGGCATAAAGTGCCGGTATACAAAGCAAAATGGAAATACATACATTATGCTGCTCAGGAGTAAAAGGGATGGAGTAGAGCTATGTTCCATGGTCGCTTGGTTTCTTCTCCGGACCTGTCCACCTTGTCCTTCTTGGGGGCCTGCGCATCTATAAGATAGTAGGCATCATTGTGCAGAGCTCTGCTCACAATGAATGGCCCCTCCCACGGAGGAGTTAGCTTATGCCAGCCCTCTGTGCCTTGCCTTAGCCGGAGCACTAGATCTCCCTCTTGGAATCTCCTTGGATTCACCTTCTGCGCATGATAGCATCTGAGGTTCTGCTGATATACTGCTGTTCTTGACAGTGTTATCTCTCTTGCTTCTTCTAGCAGATCAACATCATTTTCTCTGGCTTCTTTAGCCTCTTCCTCAGTATATAGCACCACTCTTGGTGCATCATGTATTACATCTGTTGGAAGCACAGCTTCTGCTCCATACACAAGGAAAAAATGGCGTATAGCCTGTTGACCTATTCGGAGTTGTCCTCAAACTCCAAAGCACTGCCGGCAATTCATCTAGCCAACATCCCAGAGTTTTCTCCAATGGCTCTATCAACCAGGGTTTTATGCCGGATAACACTAGTCCATTTGACCTCTCCACTTGGCCATTGGTACAAGGGTAAGCGACCGACGCGATGTCTAGCCGGATTCCCACCCCCTCACAATATCTGGCGAATGGCCCTTGAGCAAAGTTCGAGCCATTGTCAGTGATGATGCTATGAGGAACACCATATCTCAAGATTATATCTTTTAAGAATTTCACTGCTGTGTGGCCATCGCACTTGCTTATGGGCTTTACTTCAATCCACTTGGTGAACTTATCCACCATGACCAGAATATGAGTCATCTTTCCCCTTGCCGGCTTAAATGCCCCGACCATATCCAGGCCCCAAACAGCAAAGGGCCAGGTTATCGGGATAGTCTTCAATGCTGATGCCGGCTGATGAATCTGGTGGGCATACCTCTGACACCCATTGCATTTCTGGACCAAGTCTTCTGCTTCTTGCAGTGCCATCGGCCAGTAAAACCCATGCCGGAACACTTTTGCCACTAAGGCTCTGGATGAAGCGTGGTGACCACACTCCCCCTGATGAATTTCCTAGAGCATCTCCTGGCCTTCAGCAGATTCAACACATCTCTGCAGCACACCAGTGGCACTTCTCTTGTATATCTCCTTGTTGATGATGGTATATCCTTTGGATCTCCTCGTAACCCGGCGTGCCTCAGTTTCATCCGCCGGCACTTGGCCATCAACCAAGAAATCCATGATGGGACGCGCCCAGGAGGGCACTTCCCTAACAGTGAACACTGCCTGATCTATCTCCATCATTTCGACCGACACATAATCGATCTCCACGGGCTGCGAAGTCCCCGGGACTGAGGGATCAGTCCCCAGGTATACCGGCACAATCTCTTGGTATATTTTGCCCTTGCCTTTATCTCTGCTCCGGAATACTGCACTCACTGCATATGTCGGCCCAGTCCCTGGGACTAAGAGAGCAGTCCCCGGGTTATCTGAACTGGCTCCGACATCTATCTCCATCGGAACTGCGTCTTCTAGGCTCGGCGGGACATATATGGACGATGACTCCGGCGAGGGCTTGATTGATGGCTTCCTTAGATGCTCCAGCGAAATGCCGGGCGGGATTGACTCTCTGGAAGATCCCAACTTGGACAATGTATCGGCCGCTTCGTTCTGAGCCCAGGGGACATGTCGGAACTCACAACCCTCGAAGTAACCACTCAACTGCTGCACCAGGAAATGATAGGATCCCATGTTTGCGTCATGCGCATCCCATATGCCTGAGCACTGCTGAATCACCAAATCCGAATCACCGAAACACATGATCCGGCGAATGCCTATGTCCTTAGACACTTTCAGGCCATGCACAAGTGTTCATACTCCGCCACATTATTCGATGCTGCAAAGTGAATCTGCAGAACATATCTCAACTGGTCATTCTTGGGTGAACTGAGAACTATGCCGGCACCCAAGCCATGTATTGTCTTGGACCCATCGAAATGCATTCTCCAATAATTTGCATCAGGCAATGGTGGCTCATACTGTATCTCGGCCCAATCAATGAAGAAATCGGCCAACACCTGGGACTTGATCGTATCCTTCTTATCATACTGAGGTGTATATGGTGAAAGCTCTATTGCCCAATTGGCTATCCGGCTGCTGGCATCTTTGTTGCTTATGATCTCCGAGATAGGGGCCTCGGCCACCACCCGGATTGGATGCTCCTGGAAGTAATGCTTGAGCTTCTTGGCTGCCATATAGACACCATATGGCATCTTCTGATAATGGGGTAGTTTTGCTTTGAGGTGGAAAGGACTTCACTCAAATAATATACCGGCCGCTGCACGGTTTTGCCTCCTTCCTCTCGCTCTACTACCACCACCGCACTGACAACTCTGTTGGTCACCGCTATATAGAGCAACATCGGCTCCTTCGGCATTGGAGATGCCAATACCGGTGCTGTTGACAACATCTGCTTCAACTCCTTGAAAGCTGCTGACGAGGGTTAACTCGACAAATGTCCTAGATGAAGGACTTAGGATCGGGGGAATAGGGCGTCGGATGAACTCGAAGGTAAAGGTTAGTCGAAATAAGTGTATATCGAAAGTAAACTTGGGTGTTCAACCTGGCTTGCTTTCAATCTGCCCTACACCGTCCCCTCCTGGCCCCTATATATAGGTGGCCAGGTCTCGAGGATCGGGTAGGGTCCGATACAGATTACAATATCGACATACGGTAGGAACTCGTATACGACTATCATTACAATTGGGCCTTAGCTTAACGGGCCTCAGGGGTACTCAACTAACGGGATCTATTAACTATACCCTTGTCAATAGCCCCTGAGATTCTACCAGAATTACAAATTCGGGTTGAATCTCTAATCTTCAAATCTTCGACTTGATCAATTCTTCGATTTCTTCATATCTTCAAATCTTCGACTTGGTCTTTCGACTTACTTTTATGATAATTTTTTCGCAAGGGGTTTTGATGAACAAGCCTGACAACTCTGACGGATCAAGAGGTCAGTTAACTGCCGGAACAGATACTTGTCACCTACTTCAAATTCAATCCCCTTGGACTTGAATTCGGGATACCGGTCAAATCCATTCTTTTGCCGCATTTAGGACTTACAAAGAATGAATCCCAGAGATTCTCAGGGTACCCAGTGCGTCCACCAGGATTTTCTTCGCGTCGTAGACACGGATACATACCAGCAGAGCGCATCCATGTGCGTATACCAGGCCACACAGGACGGATCCCGGGGTCTTACCTTCGTGACAAGTCACGGCATTCGAGTTGCGTTGCGATAACGTAACTCAAGAATCTTTATGTCACAGTCAAATTTTGACTGAAAATATTCGGGTTTTAACAACCATAAACCTCGCTCCCGATGGGAGTAACACTCCTGCACTTCTTCAAACTCTAATTCTTTACCAAGAAACGTCGTCGGGTGCGCGCTCAGCGCTCCCGATGGGAGTAGCCCCCGAGGCTATAGTCGAAAAAGACTTTTTCGAGTATAGGCTCAAAATATAGTGTAGTCCATCATACTTCAACTGGAGATACTTTGATGATATCCTGTCGTCGAATACGCATCCATCACTCCAGTTAAAAGTTGCATTCAATATTCTTGAAAGTAGTAGCCCCCAAGGCTATAATCGAAAATCCTTCACATATAATTTTATCTATAAATTTTGCACTTGTCGGCGCCATTCTTCTTTTTCCTTATATCATCTTCTTTATGACGTCAATGAGTACGTCACTCTGTATGAGTGCGAACCGTTTTATGGGCAGCACTGTAATTTTCGCAATTTTTGACCGTTAGTGGGCTGCCATTTCTGCTCCGTGCGCCACGTCTCAGCCCACGATCGTTCTCCCAGAAGGTATATAAGGGGCGTAGTGGGGGATTTTATTGTTTACCAGCTCGTCCCCTCCGCCGCCTCCATTGCTGATCTCTTCTTCCTCCTCCTCTCGTGCATAGCCCCCAAGCGCACCGCATTTAGATGCGCGTGAAACACCTAGCCAACAAGAACACCATGGCCAAGACCTCTTCTGCCACCAGCTGGGTGCGCTCCGCCATCACGAAGAAGGAGGTGGAGAAAGCCAGGGCGGACGGCCTCATCTCCGCCCAGGATTCCATCAAGTTTCCAAGCACTGAGCGGATCCCGGAGCCCCTGAGCGGTTATCGGGTAATGTTCCTTGCCTTCCTCCTCCGCGGCCTTTCTCTTCCTGCCCACGAGTTTCTCCGTGGGCTTCTCTTTGTCTACGGTGTGCAGCTCCACCAGCTCACACCGAATTCCCTTCTGCACATTGCTTGTTTCGTGACTCTCTGCGAGTCATTCTTGGGCATTGAGCCCCACTTTCTTCTCTGGAGGTCAATCTTTCGGCTTCGCCCCAATGTAGCTCTGGCTAGAAAGTCTGAATTGGGCGGAGCAGTTGTCTCTGTGCACCCTGAGGCGCAGTACCTCGAATTTTCTTTTGCCGCATCTGTCCAGGGGTGGAGAACCAAATGGTTCTATATCCAAGATCGCAAAGCCTCTCCTGAAGACCAATATGGTTTAGCCCCTTTCGAAGCCTCCAAGGAAGTGAAGAAATTGGCGTCGTGGGATGCGCTTCCCTCGGATGCGGAAATAGCACAAGTTCTTCCTCTTCTGTCTCGCATTCAAGCTTTGAAAGGAGGCCAAGGAGGAGCTTTGTCGGGTATCCAACTCATGGCGTTCTTTGTGCAACGTCGAGTTCAACCCCTGCAGCACCGCCTCACCAAACTTTGGAGTTACTCTGGCCTGGAAGATCCTACTCGCGTCTCTGAAGATTTGATAGAGAAAAAAGATGTCGACAAATGAGTCAGGAGCCTCACCAAGCTCACCAAGGATCATGCGGTTGCTAATTTGACCGCTGACTACTTTGACTCCGTGCACCCTCTACCCGAGGTATGTATCTTTTGTGTTCACTTGTTGTCGAATTTTGTTTGCTTCGACTTGTGTTGTTCTTTGCCTTTGAACTCTGCTGACTTATTTATATGCAGGGTCACCAATTCCTTGTTTCGCGCCCTCCTCTCCCAGAGGCAGGGCCCCTTCCGGCTGATCTGGCCTCGTCTGTATCTGAAGCCCCCGAAGCTGACGAGACTCAGGACGGAGATGATGCCGAAGAATCAGAAGAGGAAACTAGCTCGTTGACATCGCCTCCTCCCGTGCTTGCTGAAGATGCTGGTATCGACAAGAAGAGGAAGCATCTCGACGAATTCGCTTCTTCGAGTTCCGCAGCGGCTGATAAAGCCCCTGTTCTTACAGGAGATATGGAATTCTTCGACCTCCTGGCATCGTAAGTGCTTTATTTGAGTTCTTCAATTGCACCGCTATTGCCTTGTTTCTGTCGTGTTATACATAGCTTGTTTTCTTTTCGTAGAGACGACGAGGAGCCTCCAAAAGATGCTACAGCTGCTCCTTCGACTTCACCTGTGACTGCGGATGAGCCTGTCGAGCAAGAGGTTGCACCGAGGGTTACCAGGGCTTCTGTCAAGAAGATTCCTGTAACTCGAAACCTCAAACGCTCGAAGAAGGCAAAAGAAACCGACGTTGTTCTTGAGGCCCATGCATCAACGCTTTCTCCCAGTGACGTAAGTAACTTCTGTTGACTTGCTCTCTTTGTATTTATTTATGTTCTTACATGCCCCTTTTTCCCAGGCATTGTTGCAAAGATTCGTCGCCTTGGGTACTGAATGTGCTAAGTACTTAAAGGTTGCGAATGCTTCCGAAGGTACACTTTTGACATCCAGGCATTACTTTTCTTCTGTGCTTATCCTTTATTGTTGATCTGACTCCTTTTCGTCTTCTTCTATAGCTACTCTAGCAACAGCCAATGCTCAGATTGCGTCGCTGGAGGCGAAGCTTAGTGCTTCGCAGAAAGGTTATGATGTTGCGGCCGCTGCTAAAGCAAACGCTGAGAAGTCGTAGAAATCTGCACTTGGTAAGGCAAAGAAAGCTGAAAAAGCTTTAGCTGATGCCAACAAGGAGCATGCTCAGCGAGAGCAAGCTGTGGTAGAGCGTCTTCGCACAATGTCTACTGCTGCTGAAGGTAAGTACTTCGCCTTGTCTTCTATTTCGACTTCTGTTTGCACTGTTGTTCTTGTTGACACTTTTCTTTCCTTTTCTCTTCTATCTTATTTTATTGTGCAGGATTTACCGGGGTATCTTCGTCGTCCCTGCAACCGGACGATGATCCTCTGATGACTGCGGTTAACCTACTCGAGGCAAACTGGATATCTATCCAGGAGACTCTTGAGTTAGTTAGCCGCGTTCTATCACGGCTGTTCGTCGGGTTGTGGCCGAAGAAGAAGGCAGAAGTTCCGAAGGACAACTTGGGCAAGCTTGCCAAGGCTTTTGATACAACTGAAGACCCCACCCTCCAGCTTAAGGGGCTCTCTTGGAAGCGTGGTGCTGAGGGTGCTATTGCACCTTTTTTTTTGCCCATGGTGCGGACTTCGACTGGGAGAAGGTGAACTCTTCCCATGGCCGCACCCGCGATGAGATGAAGACTTTCTTCGAGAAGGCGAAGAAGTTGGCGCCTGCGCTGGTGGTGATTATTTCTCCTTCAGCAGCCTCCGCGACATCTGCTACGCCTCCTCCAGCGGCGGAAAGCCCTGCGCCTCCGTCGACTGTTGGCGAGGAATTTATCATGCCTTCTTCTGCCACGGAGCGAAATGCTGAGGTGGCGTAGACTCGGCCTTCTTGTAGTTTTCCATTTATCCTTTTGAATGTAAAAACTTGTAGTCACGTGCAACCCGAGAATCTTAGTCAAAGGGTTTTGCACTTATGTAAATACATTTCCTTCTCATGAAGTCTTGCGCTTGTCTTTCTGAAATGTTTCTCCTTTTTTTTTCTTTTGACTTCCAGTCGATGCATATCAATGATCCTTTGACTGGCGGACCTGCTCCTTCTACTGCCCGCACGTTCGGTTCGACGATTTCATCGCCTCCTAGCCGATGTAATCAGTGTGCAGAGTACTCTTCAAGGATTTCTGATCTTGAGTCTCGCCTGACTTTGGCTAAACGTCAAGCACAGATGGCTGTGAGCAAAGCTAGTAAAGCTTGTGGTTATCTGAAGCAAATATCTTCTCTTGATGAAAAAGTTTCCAGTTTGACGGCGAAGATTGTCCATAATGAAGAATGCGAGTCTTTTATTCTTGGCATTGTCGAGTCTGCTTGCGAGATGTTGCGATGTAAGTTTTCTTTTGACTTCCCTTTTCCCTGTTTCTTCACTGCTGTTTTTGTGACATCCCTTGCCGTCATGGGCACTTGTCTGGATTTCGCTGCTGAAGATCGTCGGGTTACCGAGCGAAATGCGGCTTTGGAGAGAATGTCGGCAGGCTTTGAGACTTTGTGGTCTGATCCTCGGCATCGGAGTGCCATTGTACTGCTTCAGGACCGTGCCCAACATATTGGCGAGTCAGTTGATGGTTGCCGACGAGCTCTTACAACTATGCACTCTGTTATGCTTCCTCGCAATCCTCTGCCTGCAACTTTCCCACTTCTTCTTGATACTTTCAGATCCAGCCACCGTATTCATAGATTGATAGAGCTGAACTTAGTGGCAGGTGCCAATTTTGCTCTCGGGTGGATACGCAAGTGGCACCCGAAGCTTAATTATAGCTCTATGTCACTGAGTTTGGCTCCAGGTGGAGCTAGCCTTCGAGTACATATGGAGAGCACGCTGCAACCTGCTCGAAGGCTCGTAGCTAGGCTGCTGGAAGCGGATGCTGCATTTTTTCGCGAGTGCCACTATTTAGATCTCTTAGGCGTAGATGATTCTGATAACCCATTATTGTAATATTTTTATATATGTGGAACGCGAGAGTATCTTATTTCGCGACTTTATGTCGAAAATTTGTTCTCAAAGCGTTATTGTATGATTCGTGCGTTTGCCGCATTTTCTCTTTGAAAGACTCGTAAGCTCGAACACGAGGAACGTTTTGTCTTTATTATACTTGCAATGTAAGATACATGGGGTGACCCAAAAGATCCGGCCTGTGACCTGTGTTCTGGATCTAGAGGGCATTGCCCCTGGTATAACTCGTGGCTTTGATAGCCTTACTCTTCTACCCTGCATTTTTTTCTTTTTTTGATGCTTATGCCATCATGGCTTTCTCCTCTTCTCCTGTGTCTTTATCTTCTCCTGATGCTTCTACTCATGATTTCTTTGTTTCGGGCTCCGCAGCGCGTCCTTCGAGTAGCTTGACGCCTTCTATAGTCGTGCTTTTTGCCTTCTCTGTATAGTTGGCTGTCATGCCAAAGTTTTGCGCCATCTTATGGAACTCCCTATCGCAGAGATCTGAAACTTCAAAACTTCCTTTTACTGTAATTATTCCTCTTGGTCCTGGCATTTTAAGTACCAAATATGTATAGTGAGGCACTGCCATGAATCGCGAAAACGCGGGTCGTCTGAGGATCGCGTGATATTGAGATGGCCAGTCCATGACTTCGAAGTCCAGTTTTTCTCTCCTGTAGTTTTGTCGGTTGCCGAAGCAAACATTGAGTGCTATTCGACCCAGTGTGTAATTGGTACTTCCTGGCACGATTCCGTGGAAGGAACAATCCGTTGGTTTCAGGAACTCTAGTGATATATGCATTGCTCTGAGTGTTTTTGCGTATATCAGGTTAATTCCACTTCATGCGTCCATGAATATTCTGTCGACATCATACGCGCTGATTTGAGCTTTAAGTACCAAAGGCGCGTTTCCTGGCCGAGGTACTGTTATAGGGTGGTCTTCTCTGTTGAACTCGATTGGTTGTTCTGACCAATGCACGTACTCCGTTGTGGCTAGAGGTGAGATGACTGCTAGGTTGACTTGTCGAGTGATACTCTTTTCTTCTTTGTTCGACTTGGGCACAGGTTGTATTATTGCTGTGATGTGTCCTTTTGATGGAACGTACCCTTCGTCATCGTCGTGCGCCTGGTTTTGCTGGTCTTGTCCTTGAGGAGCTCCGTTGTTTCCTTGTTGTTTTGTCATAGGATTGTTGCTTCCTTCAAATCCTTGTCACCTTGCTTCGGTTTGCTTGTTTAGTGCTGCCTCTTGTAGTTTTAAGAATGTTGTGCAATCTTTCATTGCGTGCCTTGATACTCGCTTCCCATCGACGAACGCTGAGTGTATATGACAAGGTCCGTTGAGCATATCTTCTAGCGACAGGTTGTACTCTCTGGGTTCTCTCGTGGGAAACTTTTTGTAGTCCTCTTTCCCATAGCTTCGATATCTTGAGCTTCTGCGATCACTTCCTTGATAGCTGTTGTCTTTGTATCCTGCGGCGACTTGGCTATGGGAGCCATAGTTGTCGTAATTTCGGGACCATCTCCTTTGACTTCCATATCTATTTCTTCTATCGTCCTCTGGGGATCGCGTCTGCTTGTTGTTGCATGCGTCTTCTCCATCTGCAAATCTGTTTGCTACGTCCATGAGGTCTGACACTGTTTTTGGCTTGATTCTGCCCATCTCTTCAACTAGGTCTCTTCGCCTTAATCCAATGATGAACGCATCTATTGCTCTTTCGTCTGAAACTTTGACTGCTGAATTTTTGATAAGACTCCATCTTTGGATGTATGCCCGCAGTGTTTCGTCGCGTTGTTGCACACACGCTTTGACTTCTTCTATTGATGCTGGCCGCTTGTATGTCGACCTGAAGTTGCTTGTAAATTGCTTTGTAAGGTCTTCCCAGCTTCCAATAGTTTCTTTCTCTAGTTTGCTCAACCATGACCTTGCTGCGCCGGTGAGGTGTAGTTGCAAACTTTGCATTGCTGTTTCTTTGGTTCCTCCTAATATTTGTACTGCTTGTAGATAGTCTGAGAGCCATGATTGTGGTTCCTGTGATCCGTCGTACTTTTGCTGATCATGAGGTAACTTGAATCCCTTGGGAACTGGAGTGGTGCGAACCCTGCGGGTAAAGCACGATGCCCCCATCTCTTTTTCGTCGTCTTCATAGTCGCGTTTTTCATTTGGGGATCACGATCTTCGGGTTCCTCCGTGTTGTTTTGGTGATGGTGATCGAGATCGTTGATTGCTGCTTCTGTGCCGAGGACTGTTGTGACGGCGAGGCGACCTTGGCTTGTACGTTTCCTTATGGTGGTGTGCTTCCTCTCCTTTTGCTGATAGCTTGTGGCCCACCATGCTTAGTCCGTTCAATGCTGCTCTGTGCATATGTTCTCTAGGATCTCCCGGGCTTGGTCGAGTTGTGAGCAGATAAGCTTGAGCTGCCACTAATGCTGCTTCTGGAGTTTTTGGTACGATGTTTCCTTGTTCGTCGACCGATAAAAAGGACGAGTCGAGGTTTTTTGAAATGCTTTGCCTGTCGGAGTACTCGAGGTTGTCGTACCTTGAACCATGTCGACGATTTTTCCTTGCGTTACTATATGATGCGTTGCTTCGTGCTTTACGAGCGGCGTTGCTAGCTGCAATGGCTGGGTCTTTTCTTCTCTGTATCTCTATTTTCTCCTGTGCTAATTGCTTTGCCTGCTGCCTTAGGGTATAATGATACCCCAAAAGCATGTCTTTGCTGGAATTTGATGGTATTGGCGTGCCGTGTTCTACGGCTTCTCTTATTATCCTCCATTCGTCGACTGATAGTCGATTTTTTTTCCTGGTTGTGAGGGATTCTGCTGTTTGCCCTTCTGCTAGGTGATTTGCTCCTCTGTCGATATTTGCTGGGTTTAGCACTGGATTGTTGTTTTCGTCGAATTCTTCTGAGTTGTCTCCCACAATGGCGAGCACCTGGCATTGTTTGCTGATGTTGCTATTGAAGCTTGAGAAGATCGAGTCACCATCTTCAGAAAGCTCTAGCCCTGTCTTCCATGTGTCTGTTGATTTGTCTGAGATACCATCGAGGCAGATCATGAGATCATCGAGTTGGACCCCTGCGTCGAAATTTTCCCTTGCTTCGCTGTCTTCTGCGATCTTTCCTTTTTGCACTTCTTCTAAGCTGATCGG
Organism: Dactylis glomerata; assembly: GCA_007115705.1. Classification (NCBI taxonomy): domain Eukaryota; kingdom Viridiplantae; phylum Streptophyta; class Magnoliopsida; order Poales; family Poaceae; genus Dactylis; species Dactylis glomerata. The sequence goes on from QXEO01001008.1 coordinate 147,545, forward strand.
CGAGTTTACCTCGCTGGAAGAGCCGTCAGAGTATTCCATCATTGCTACTGTTTCGGGCTCACTTGCCGACGGATCTTGTTTCGTCGGATCTGAAAGGCGAGATAAACCCGATGGCCCGATGAGGATGATCAAACTTCCAATTGTTACCTCCATCTCTTGACTTTCGTTGAGTTCTGAGCTGCTGTTGGCTAAAAGCGAAAAAGCTGTCGAATTCATGATTCCAACACCCAGTTCCCCACGATCGGCGCCAATTGACGAGGTTTAACTCGACAAATGTCCTAGATGAAGGACTTAGGATCAGGGGAATAGGGCGTCGGATGAACTCAAAGGTAAAGGTTAGTCGAAATAAGTGTATATCGAAAGTAAACTTGGGTGTTCAACCTGGCTTGCTTTCAATCTGCCCTACACCGTCCCCTCCTGGCCCCTATATATAGGTGGCCAGGTCTCGAGGATCGGGTAGGGTCCGATACATATTACAATATCGACATACGGTAGGAACTCGTATTCGACTATCATTACAATTGGGCCTTAGCTTAACGGGCCTCAGGGGTACTCAACTAATGGGATCTATTAACTATACCCTTGTCAGCTGCATCTGCTTGCGTCGTCCAGACAAATGTATCGGACTTCTTCATCAACTGATATAACGGCAAGGCTTTCTCTCCCAGCCGGCTTATGAAATGGCTCAGGGATGCAAGGCACCCAATGAACTTCTGTACTTCCTTCAGATTTGTCGGTGGCTTCATTCTCTCTATGGCACGAATCTTGCCGGGATTTACCTCAATACCCCGACTGGAAACCAGGAAACTGAGTAATTTGCCTGCCGGCACACCGAAGGTGCACTTAGCCGGATTCATCTTCATCCGGAACCTCCTCAGGTTTTCAAAGGTTTCCCGGAGATCATCTATGAGGGTCTTGCTCTCTTTGGACTTTATGACGACATCGTCGATATATACCTGCACATTTTTATCTATTTGGTCATGCAAACATTTTTGCATACACCTCTGGTAAGTTGCGCCGGCATTTCTTAAACCGAACGGCATGGTGAGATAGCAATAAGCCCCGTACGGGGTAATAAAGGATGTCTTTATTTGATCCGGCTCATACAAAGGGATCTAGTGGAAACCAGAATAGGCATCTACGAATGATAATAGTTCACATCCAGCTGTGGAATCAATCACTTGATCGATCTGAGGGAGCGGGAATGGATCTTTAGGACATGCCTTGTTCAAGTTGTTGTAATCAACACACATCCGCCATAACTTTACTATGGCGGGTTCATCCTTCTTCTTTTCCACCAAAACCGGATTAGACACCCAATCCGGATGCAGTACTTCCTTGATAAATCCGGTAGCTAGGAGCCTGGCCACTTCCTCCCAAATTGCTTTCCTTCTATCATCTGCATTCCGCCGGAGTGGCTGTTTCACCGGCTTAGCATCCGGCCTTACATGCAGTGCGTGCTCAGCCAGCTCCCTCGGCACACCCTGCAGGTCTGAAGTAGACCATGCAAAGATATCCCGATTCTCACGGAGGAAGCTGATGAGCTCGCTTTCCTATTTGGGGTCCAAACCTGCGCCGATGAGGGCATGGCGCTCCGGGAAAACCTCATCCAGAGGCACCTTCTTGACTTCCTTGGCCACTTGAAAAGAAGTGCCGCCACTTGGGTTCGTCATGCTTGGCAAAGATTTGCCGGCCACGACTGTTTCAGCAATCTCCACTGCACGCTTGAGCCTCTTCTTCTCCTCTGCTATAATCAGAGTCTCGGCCAGATTAGATCTGGCTGTGGCACACGCCATCGAGCGCTTGTAATCACCAATGATGGTAATCACTCCTCTGGGCCCCGGCATCTTCATTTTCAGATACGCCACATGCGTAGAGGCCATGAATTTCGCCAGTGCCGGCCTACCCAGTAACGCATGGTAGGGGCTATCTAGATCCACCACCTCAAACATGAGGTTCTCCACCCTGCAGTTATCCCGGCTGCCAAACATGACATCTATCTGGATTTTGCCCATCGGCGCACATGAAAGTCCCAGCACAATGCCGTGGAACGTGGTCTTGCTTGGCTCCAGCATATTCTCCTTGATGCCCAGCTTCTGCATCGTATTCCGATACATGATGTTGATGCTGCTCCCATTGTCAATGAGAACCTTGCTGAACCTCACGTTGTTAGCTGGCCCGACAAATGTCGGATCCATCACCAGAGCTTATCCACCGGGGTTTGGCATGATTTTCGGGTGATCTGCCCTGTCCCAGCCAATGGCCTGGTCAGGCCAGTACATCAACTTCGGGACTGCCGACATAACGACATTCACCTCCAAGCTCCGCCGGTATAAACTCTGCTTGTCTGTCCTTTCGGTCTCAAAGACCATGTAGCTCTGATCATGCTCTTTGTACTCATTCTGGCCCGCTGCTGGGCCGCCGGCATAATACTCCGGATTGTAACTCTGATCAACTTGATTCACGCCGGCATTTCCGACATTGTTCTGATTTCTGGGATTACCCGGCCTGGGCGGGATTGCAATCGCATTTGCACCTGTCAGCAGTGATGGAGCTGCCGGGACAGGTGGCCTAGCTGGTCCAAAGGGACCTACACGACCTGCCAATATGTCGTCCAGCCATGAACAGTTTCTGGTCAAATGATTCGTCGGCTTACCCGGCTGGAACGTGTGAAACACGCAAGGTTTGTCCATGGCCAAACCCACTGTATACTTCGGCCATTGCTTTTTCTGGCCAGCGCCGCCGCCAGCATTCTTGTTCACCCACACATTCTTCTTCTGGAATGGCTGCGCTTGTTGTTGCGGTTGTTGCTGCTGCTGAGGCTGCTGATAGTTCTCATATCTCGGACGCTGGCTATTGTCGGCGCCCCCTTGCTCTTCTTCTATGGCCGCCACTTGGGACGAACCGTATCTGTAGTCTCGCCTATCATCTGTCCTCTTGTTCCGGTTATCGGGGCGATAGAACTGCCCGGATCCACCGGCATTGTTGCTGTTGTTCCTCTGAGTCTGCCCTTGACCTTGTGAATCAAGGGTGGGCTGCATGGGGTCTCCCAAGGCATAACTGTCGGCAATCTTGATGGTCTCGGCCAAAGTGGCCGGCATATCTCTCTGTAGCTTCTGCCATAACATGGTGCCATGCCTGCACCCCTGAGCAAACCACATGATGGCCTGCATCTCCACAACTCCTTCGCAGGAATTGCGCAACGTGCACCACCTGGTCAAGTAGTCACGGTCGGTCTCATATTCTCCTTGCCGGCAGTTAGCTAGCTGCTGCGGGCGATTGGGTCTCTTGTAAGTACTGGTGAAGTTTGACACAAATTGCTCTTCAAAATCAACCTAGCCGTTAATACTTCCGGCGGCAGATTGTTCAGCCATATCCTGGCTGGTCCTTCTAGCATCTGCGGTACATATCGTACCGCCCATCTGAGGTTTCCTCCGGCGATATTTACTGCAGTGGAGTAGTCCTCCAACCAATCTTCTGGCTTTGTACTGCCGTTATATGTCCTCACGCCACGCGCGAGCTGGAAACAGTAAGGTGCCGGCTCACCCATAATCCGGGGTCCAAAGCACATAGGACCCGGAGCTCCTTGTCTCTCTACCAACTCTGTCTGGTAAATTCTATCCAGCTTGAAGCGCGCATCATCCGCGGCCAAGGACCGAGGTCCTAGCCGAGAGGCAATTGGGCCCGGAATCATTTTTTGCTGCTGCTGCTCCGGCTGGTACTGCTCATACTGCTGGCCTTGCTAGTACTGCTGCTGCTGTTGTTGATATCCCGTCCTCGCAAGGGCGGAATTTCTATCATCTTCCCGATGTCTCGGCTGACCAGCTCCTTGCTGCTGCACCGCATTCCCGGCGCCCTGCTACTGACGCCGGGCAGCGCTGTTACTCCGGCCACCACCGGCCGAGCGCGCTCCTTGCCCGGCAGGCACATTCTGGCCGACATTCTTATCAGCTTCACCGGCATTCTTCTGAACTATCACTTGTTTTCCGGCAATCGCCGGATCATACACCTGGATCTGCTTGTCCCGGCGGCCAGAAGTCACACTTCCGGCATGCCGAGCGCTGGGATGCGGAGACGAGGCTTGGCCCCTCGACCTCGCACCGGCACCTCCTACCAACGCAACGTACTGGGATGCCCTGACACCTGGGTTTGCCTTCTTAAAGGCCTCCTGCTGCTTGGTAGCTTCAGACAAAAGTTGGTTAAGCCGGGCTTGCTGCTCACGCAGTGCTTCACCAGATAAACAGGATAAATCTTTAGCTACTTCTGCTGCAGCCCTAAGGTTCTTTACTGGTGAGCTATATATCACTTTAGGTAGAGTACTAGTTGCACTATGACTCTTAGCCCTAGCACCTTTATCTAGCTCAGTGTTAAGATCTCTACCTCTAGTTCTAACCTCCTTTATCCGGCTAGGCCGGGTTACCACTGGAGTAAAACCATGGGCAACCTCATACTCACGGAGTTGCCGGTTGAACCGCTCCCGCTCCTGATGCATGGCCAGGGCCTCATCGACGAGGGCCTAACGAGATCCCTCCAGGACCTCCCTTGTCTGCTCCGGATCATCGCCGGATCGCACCGGCTCGAGAAGCCGATCGATGATGGGGAGAAGGGGCTGAACCTTAGCCGGCACGCCGGAAGTGCCGGCCAGGTTCTCTGCATGCTCCAACGGAGGACGCGCCGACCTCTTGGCCTTCGGCGGCTCCGGGGGAGTATCTGCTGCTGCTGCTGCACCTTTGCCGGCACCATCCGCCGATGGCACGGATGTGCCGGCCATCATCACCTCGGCCGACTCTACTGGGCGAGCGCTACGCCTAGCGTGAGCCAGCCGATACGACGGAGGATCCGCCGCCACCAGCACCTTTTCCTTGCAAACACTCTCAGTCCCCACGTACACCTCGTGGGAACCGAAAGACATGATCCGGCCATCCCTGGGGAACGGCCGGCCGCCAAGACATCCGGCGTTGTCACTGATGAAGCTAAGCGAGCCTAGCCTATGGACGAGGCCAGAGACCACACGCACTCCCGATGCTGTATCACGGACCCCGTCAGAATGAACACTCCGCCCAGCATATCGATCGGCCCCACGGTGGGCGCCAAATGTCGTCGTGGTGAAACAACATATGCCATGGGATGGCTTAAATGGGGGCCGAACTAGATGCTGGAGGATTCGGGAGAGGGGAGCGAGCTAAGAAGCACGACAGAAAGGAACATAGATCTACCCAGGTTCGGGGCTCTCGTAAGGAGATAACACCCCTACTCCTGCTCTACTGGTTGTATATTTGGATCGATGGAGTACACAACAATGGAGCTTCCAAGATCTCTGCGAGAGGAGGAAGATGAACTATCAACTGAGAGAGTAAAGAGAGATCAACCCTTGGCTAGGGCTCCCTGTGCCACCTTATATAGTGGTGGCTAGGGTTACAATGGTCATCTACAAGCAGATGACACAGACTACAGTCCAAACAGGACAAGCTGACGATGGCTGCCACCCTTGACTTTGCCCCTGATTGCTCTTGATGGGACTCAGCATCCCTGTACCTTGTACTTCTTCGACTATGACCTTACCACTGTGATGTCAAGGACTGTACTTGGCACAGTGACAGTTGGTAAACCACCACTGTGCACCCTGTCATCATAGTCTGCTTCCATGCTTGGATGTTTTCTTTCTTGATTGTAGGGATATGACACCTTGGTTGACTTCTGTATCCCGGATACAGCCGTTGGCCATATCCTGGACTTATGTGCCAGACCAATGACCCAAGGTCGGGTAATCCGGCCTCCCCTGCTCCTGCATAATACAACAATTAGATTAGGCCGGCATATCTGTACATACGCCGACACTCCTCATCAAGTATCCCGGCTATACCGACATATCTGAACACCGGCCGGGATACACCTTTATATGCCGGTCTGGCCGATACTCTTATATTCCGGCCAGACCCAACTTTGGTCAACCAACACAAAGCCAACCTCATTCCTTATATCTTTCTAGTCTCTTGACCCTACCGGGGGTCATCCCCCCGACAGGATGGCATGGTGATGGTGAAGATGAAGGTGCTGGTGATGAGGATGATGGTGATGATGATCCCGATGAAGTCCAGCGCAATGATGATGACGATGGCGATGATCTCCCCTTTCCGGGAAGGAATTTCCCTGGCAGATTTCTGCCTGCCAGAGAGCTTTTCTCTCTCTGGTGTTTTCCGCCCTGTAGAGGTGGCGGTGTCTATCTCTGAGCCCCCCTTCACTTAGGTTTTCGGGGACAACAATATACGCGAAGGGGCGATGGCAGTAGTGGGCCAGGGTGGCCTCACCACAGGCCGGCGCGGCCAGGGGTGGGCCCGCACCCCCTGGTGGTGAGCCCACCCTATGGCTCCTCTCGCCCCCTCCTTCTGGCTCCTTTAGTATTCTGGCGAAATATAATTTCCTGGTATTTTTCTGGAATTTCCTGATCTTCCGAAACATGGTGTCTTGACGGTCCTTTTTCCAGCAGAATCCTGACTCCGGCAGCAAATCCTCCAATGATCATCAAACATGTAAAAACAGAGGAAACAACATAAGTATCATCTCTAAATGTGAAATATATCAATGAATAACAGTAAATTATGATACAAAATAGTGATGCAAAATGGACGTATCAACCCCCCCAAGCTTAGACCTCGCTTGTCCCCAAGCGAAAACTAAACTCGGTGAACATGACCACAGGTTTATGGAGTGAAGTGTCGATAAACAAAATACGGACAAGAAGCATCACATTCACCAATGCACAAATTATAATAGGCAGCAACTTCCCTTCATATAATATAGACTTGCAATAAGTAAAAGGGAATCACAAATAAAGATGCACAAGGTAAATTATAATTGGTGATGGCAAACCTTAGTTCTTGGTCAGAGAACAATGAACAAACTATACTTACTTTTGAATGGAGCCTTTTATAATAGAGCTAATATAGCAAAAACCATATGCTCAACGAAACAAACTCTTTGCAATCATAGAAAGCTTTCAAAGATATATTCCTTTAGATAAAAGCATTATACTAAACAAAGGAAGATAGTAAACATGATTGAACGAATCAACATAAGGATGAGTGAAACATAACAAATCAAATGCTTGCTTGAGATAGAAGGGAATAGGTTGACTCAACATAAAAGTAAAAGACAGGCCCTTCGTAGAAGGAAGCAGGGATTAAACATGTGCTAGAGCTTTTCATTTGTAAAACAGAGAATAAAGTTATTTTGAGAGGTGGTTGCTTTTGTCAACGACTAGCAACGGAGTTCTTGATATCTTCCATACTAAACACGTGAGAGCGGTTCCGAGATGTTGATTAATTGGCACAATTGTGCTCTTTTATAGCTTTGCACTCCTCCCCACCTTTTCCTTTCTCAAACCATGGCTAACCGATTCCATCGGGTGCCCACCAACTTTCACATACCATGGAGGAGTGCCTTTTTCTTTTATTTCTCTTTTTTAGATTACAATGGTCTGACCAGCTCCCTTGCAAATTAATGACGAGCAGATGAAGCTGCCTAGTTGAGGGGTACTTAATTTAGTATGGAAGATAACAAACCCAACCACTACGTCCTCATGAGCTAAAAACAGTGGCACAACATGAGAAGTATTTGAAGGTTTTTGAAAGGTAGCACATGAAAATTTACTTGGAATGGCTTGAAATGCCATGCATAGGAATTTATAGTGGACTCTTTGGAAGTAACTTGGTTTTTGGAAATTGGATGCACGAGAAGTATTCCCTCTCAGTACAAGTTTTTGGCTAGCAAGGCTGGGTAGCAAGCATAAGAGTTGCATGAAACAAACAAACATACATATGATAGGAACAATCATGCAAACTTCCTTGAAAGTACAACGATTTTAACTTGAGAATACTAATGCTTATGAGCCAAACATGAAGGAAAGCTGAAATGATGTAACTACCAACACTTCTTTCTTCTTTTCTACTCAAACCTCAAGGTAATGTTGCTACTGACCAAGCTAAGTTTTCCAAAACCAACTAAATTTACTCATGCTCCCAAAGTGATACCAATACTAATCAACAAGACTAATCATATAAGAAAAAATTGCAAACTAAAATAAAGTGTGCGGAAAGTAAATGATAAAACTTCTCATTAATATTTCATTACCGCAACTCACACCAAGGGATACATAGATAACCAACTAAGGAGGATACTTCCACACTGCAAACTATTCTATAAGATAACTTCTCTATTAATGATATGACTCTACTTGAAAAGTAAATGAGTAAAAGATAATGATGTGATACCGCAGCACTCCCCCAAGCTTGGAACAAACCAAGGAGATGCCTATACCAATGACGAATTACTCCTTCGGCGGTGGTGGCGAGTCTTTATCATCATCAGACTTCCAAGGCAGAGGTTCCCCATCAATGAAAGATGTCTTGGTCTCCAATATCCTGAAACTGGCAGCACCACTCATTTGTTTAAACCTAGCTTCATACTCACAGTTTTGGTTCTGCAAATCGTAGAGTTGTGCTTGTAATTTGTTGGTGGTCTCATGGAGTGACAAGATGTCATCCCAGAATTCTGCAGTCTCCTTCTTGTGCTTGGCAATGAGTTCTTGATTTATCCTATGGATGATGTCCACCTCACGTTCCGCCATCTTTTTGTACTTAAAAACTTCTTGCTCCAGCGCTTCCATCCTGGCTTCGAGACTCCCTTCTCCTGTAGGCCCTTAGACATCCTCTATCTGCAACTTCCCATCCTTTAGTGACAACTCCTTCGGATGCATCTTCAGCTCCCTCATGTATGAATTAATAATGTCTGCAAGAGAGTTCTCCTTGTCATTGCTTGCAGAGTCCATGATGCTCCTAAAACTGAGATCAACTCCTGACAGAAACAGCTCAAAATGAAAACACGACAAAAACATGATATACAGACCTCGGGCAATCCGGGGGTTATATTGGCAAAAATTAAACATCGAAACGTAATCACAGGAGGAAACTGGGACAGAAACAAGCTCCGGGGTGCTCTCACCACAGGGCGGCGCGGCCTGGGGTGGGCCCGCGCCCCCTGGTGGTGAGGAGCCACCGGACTCTGTCTTCGTCCTGTTTTCGTCTCGTGATTTTTCATATTTAATAAAAACAACAAAAAATATTAATGGAAAAGTTTAACGCGAACCTTTTTTTGACTAGAACTGTTACCTATTCGAAAACGAACTCTGCAGGTTCCTGCATATTGTCTTGGATGAATTCTTCTGGAGTCACCGTTTGAATAACATCAACATCTTCATTATAAGAATCTCCAGCAATATAATGTTTGAGTCTTTGCCCATTCACCACTTGTGTAGTGTTATCTTTTAATGAAGCAATTTTTATCGCACCTGAGTGGTACACCTCTTCAATAACATAGGGTCCTTCCCATTTTGACAGTAATTTTCCTGCAAAAAAATCTGAGACGAGACCTATACAATAGAACTTTCTCACCAACATGAAACTCTCTCTTAAGAATTCTCTTATCATGCCATTGCTTGACTTTTTCTTTGAAAAGCCTGGCATTCTCATAAGCTTCGTTTCTCCACTCATCTAAGGAACTCAAATCAAGCAACCTTTTCTTACCGGCGAGTTTAAAATCCATATTAAGCTCTTTCACTGCCTAAAAAGCTTTGTGTTCTAATTCTAAGGGCAAGTGACACACTTTTCTGTAAACCATCTTGTAAGGAGACATGCCCATGGGGTTCTTATAAGCAATTCTATAAGCCCATAAAGCATCGTTTAACTTGCTAGCCCAGTTTTTCCTAGATCTATTGATGGTCTTCTGCAAGATAGACTTGATCTCTCTATTCGAAAGCTCTACCTGCCCACTAGTTTGGGGATGATAAGCACAAGCAATTCTATGATTAATGTCATATCTAGCAAGAGTTTTTCTAAAACCACCGTGAATAAAATGAGAACCTCCGTCAGTCATAAGATACCTAGGTACACCAAACCTAGGAAAAATAACATCCTTAAGCATTTTTAACGAGGTCTCACCATCGGCACTCTTTGTAGGTATGGCTTCTACCCACTTGGTAACATAATCAACAACAACAAGTATATGAGTATAACCTTCTGAAGGAGGAAAATGACCCATAAAGTCAAATCCCCAACAATCAAATGGTTCAATAACAAGAGTATAATTCATAGGCATTTCATTACATCTAGAAATATTACCAACTCTTTGACATTCATCACAAGATAAAACATACTTTCTAGCATCTTTAAAAAGGGTTGGCCAATAAAAACCTGATTGTAGAACCTTTTGTGCAGTTCTATCTCCAGCATGATGTCCTCCATAAGCACTACCATGGCACTTTCTCAATATTTCTTGTTGCTCATATTCTGGAACACATCTTCGCATAATACCATCAACTCCTTCTTTATATAAGTGTGGGTCATCCCAAAAGTAATGCCTCAAGTCGTAAAAGAATTTTCTTTTTTTCTGAGCTGTAAAGGTTGGAGGCAAATACTTGGAAACAATAAAGTTAGCATAATCAGCATACCAAGGATTCTCTCTCGAAGTTACATTTATTGAAGCCAATTGTTCGTTCGGAAAACTATCATTAACAGTAATAGGATCAAAAGAAACATTTTCCAATCTAGACAAATTCTCAGCAACATGATTTTCAGCATCTTTCCTATCTACAATATGCAAATCAAACTCTAGTAAAAGCAACACCCATCTAATAAGCCTAGGCTTAGTGTCCTTCTTCGACATAAGATATCTAATAGCAGCGTGATCAGTATGAATAGTGACTTTAGAATCAACAATATAAGGTCTAAACTTATCACATGCAAAAACAACAACAATAAACTCTTTCTCAGTAGTAGCATAATTCTTCTGAGCAGCATCAAGAGTCTTACTAGCATAATGAATAACATTCAACTTCTTATCTACGCGCTGTCTAAGAACAGCACCAATAGCAAAATCACTAGCATCGCACATAATTTCAAAGGGTTAATTCCAATCAGGTGGTTGAACAATAGGAGCAGTAGTTAAAGCCTTCTTAAGAGTTTCAAAAGCTTCCTTACAATCATCATCAAAAACAAATGGCACATCTTTTTGAAGAAGATTAGTAAGAGGCTTTGAAATCTTAGAGAAATCTTTAATAAACCTCCTATAGAAACCAGCATGACCAAGGATACTACGAATACCTTTAACATCCCTGGGACAGGGCATTTTCTCAATTGCTTCAACCTTTGCTCTGTCAACTTCAATACCTCTTTCGGAGATTTTATGTCCAAGAACAATTCCTTCATTCACCATAAAGTGGCATTTCTCCCAATTTAAAACAAGATTAGTTTCTTCACATCTCTGCAAAACTTTATCAAGATTGTGCAAACAATTATCAAAAGAAGTTCCATAGACGGAGAAATCGTCCATGAAAACCTCCACAATTTCTTCACAAAAACCATGAAAAATAGCAGACATGCATCTTTGAAAAGTAGCAGGAGCATTGCATAAACCAAACGGCATACACCTATAAGCATAAGTTCCATAAGGACAAGTAAAAGTGGTTTTCTCTTGATCTTGCTTTTTAACAGCAATCTAAGAGAAACTAGAATAACCATCAAGAAAACAAAAATGAGTTTTCTTAGATAACCGTTCTAGCATTTGATCTATAAATGGTAAAGGATAATGATCCTTTTTAGTAACTTTTGTTAACCTTTCTATAATCAATGCACATCCTATAACCAACTACTACCCTTTGAGGAATAAGCTCGTTATTCTCATTAGGCACAACAGTAATACCTCCTTTCTTAGGAACACAATGAACAGGACTAACCCATCTACTATCAGCAATAGGATAAATAATACCAGCATCTAGGAGCTTCAATACCTCATTTCTTACCACTTCTTTCATCTTGGGAATTAAGTGGCATTGATGTTCAACAACAGGCTTTGCATCTGACTCCATGTTAATAGCATGCTGACATATAGTAGGAGAAATCCCTTTTAAATCATCAAGAGTATATCCCATAGCTCCTCGGTGTTTCTTCAATATTTCCAATAACCTTTCTTCTTCCTTTCCTGAAAGTTTAGAACTGATAATAATAGGATATATTTTCTTATCATCTATATAAGCATACTTAAGATCATCAGGTAAAGGTTTTAATTCAAAAACAGATCTTCCTTAGGTGGCAAAGTGGTACCAAGATCCTCCACAGGCAAATTGTGCTTAATCAATGGTTGTTGATGAAGAAGAATATCATCAATCTCTTCTCTTTCTTTCCTGAAGACATCACTTTCATGGTCCTCCATAAATTGTTGCAAAGCATTATTAGGAGCAAGAGCAATAGAGGCAAGCAGTTCAACTCGAAAATTTGCATTAGGCAATTCATTTTCATAAGGAGCTTTAGCGAACTTAGAAAAATTAAACTCATAAGACTCTCCGTCGAACTTAGTCACAACCTTCTCCTTCTTACAATCTATCACAGCACTACAAGTATTCAAAAGGGGTCTACCAAAAATAATAGGACAAGTTTTACTAATTTCAGTACCAAGTATAAGAAAATCAGTAGGGTATTTAGTCTTACCACACAAAACATCCACATCTCGAACAATACCAAGTGGAGAGATAGTTCGTCTATTAGCAAGCTGAATAACCACATCAATCTCTTCCAATTCACATGGGGCAATTTCATGCATAATTTCTCTGTAAAGCTCTAAAGGAATAACACTTGAACTTGCACCGATGTCACACAAACCATAATAGCAATGATCGCCAATCCTGACAGAAATAACAGGAACACTTGCTTTCCTAGGCCTACTAGGATGTGAAACAATGTTAGAAGAATCTTCACAAAAAACAATATGTTCATCTCCTACATTTTTAGTAACAAGGTCCTTCACTATAGCTACAAGAGACTTAATAGTAATTCGCTCATCAGGTTCTACAGCTTTCTTGGTACTTTTATTAAGTACGCTTATCAAAGTGGAATGCTCTTTTACCTTAGCACGGAAAGGTGTTTTCTCAAAATAAGGTTCAGGCAAAATGCGATCAACAGTACAAACTTCAGTAGTTTTAGCAGGAATATGACTAATAGAATCTTTATAAGGCGCATGGTACTTGTTCCAATCTTTCTTTGGAACATCAAGATAAGAGGCAAAGGCCTTAAAACAGTTAGCAAGTATCTGAGAATCAAGACCATAAACAGTGCTAACATTATGAAAGTCATCGGTTCCCATAAAAGCTTTAATACATTCATAATCATAATTTATACCTAACTTCCTACCTTTGTTGTTCTCCCATCCTTCAGCATTTTCTTGAATACGGTCAAGAAGATCCCATTTAGCTTCTCCTTTCATATGGATAAATGATCCAAAATAGGAAGCATCCAAATTATCCTTGTCATGAAGAGCAAGCCTCGCATAAAAGTTATCAATAACAATATTACTGGGGAGCTCATGAATGGGACATTTGAGCATTAGTAACTTCAATCTCCCCCACGCTTAGGCAATACTCTCTCCATCATGAGGCCAAAAGTTATATATTCGATTACGATCTTTATGAATTTCACTTGGAGGATAAAATTTGGAATAAAAGAGAGGTAAAATTTCCTCCCAAGCAATAGATGGACCATCTTTTAGCAGCCGATACCACTCCTCACCTCTGCCTTTCAGTGATAAAGAGAATAACTTCCTCTTAACCTGGCTCGATGAAATACCTGCACACTTGAACAACTCGCATAATTCATGTATAAAGAGTAAATGATCAGCCGGATGGACAGTTCCATCTCCTGAATAACAATTATTCATAACACGTTCAACAATTTCATAGGTATTTTAAAAGGATCTAATTGAGCAGGTGGTGGTGGTGGTTCATCCACATCCGCAATAGTGGTAGTAGTGTTCCCAAATAGGAAGCCAAATGGAGAACTCTCCATAGCAAAATAAAATTAAAATAGAAGACAGAAATAAAAACAATACTCACAGTGACGGTTACCTTTACCAATTCCACTCTTCAATAGCGCAAAGCTCCCCGGCAATGGCACCAGAAAATAGTCTTGATGACCCACAAGTATAGGGGGTGTATCATAGTACTTTCAATAAATAAGAGTGTCGAACCCAACGAGGAGCGGAAGGTGTCGACAAGTGGTTTTGATCAAGGATTCACTGTAAATACTAGCAAACGGGTTTTTAGGGGTATTTGGTAATGCAAATAAATAAAGTGCGAATAAATAAAAGACAATAATAGTAATTGCTGCAAGTGGCCCAATCCTTTCTAGAGCAAAGGACAAGCCGGTTGTGTAACTTATGATGACCAAACGTTCTCGAGGACACACGGGAGTTTCTGTCAAGTGCTTTCGCTTCATACCGCCAAATAATCTTTATTGGTTTGATAAGTGTTATGGGGGTGAACCTGTGCTAGCGCACTACCCTTACTAGGATAAATACACACTTGTGATTATACCCCTTGCAAGCATCCACAACTACAAGAAAGTAATTAAGATAAATCTAACCACAGCCTTAAACTCTAAGATCCTATGCTCCCTGGTGCAATGGTTTCCTAACAGAGGTTTAGGTTTCTGTCACTTCAGCAACCCCACAATTAGTAGCCAAATACACAATGCATCTCACTAGGCCCATAAATGGTGAAGTATCATGTAGTCGACGTTCACATGACACCACTAGTGAAATAGCACCACAACAAATAAATATCAAACCATTAAATATTACATAACATAATTCCACTACTAACATCTTGACTTCTCCCATGTCCTCAAGAACTAAACAAACTACTCACAAGACATCATATGGATCATGATCAGAGGTTAAATAATGGTAAATAACAATCTGAACATAAACCTTAATTCAACGGTTCCACTCAATAGCATCAACCACAAGAGTAATCAATACCGGGAAAGTTTCCCCTAAGAATTTGACAAGATTCAACCCAAGATGTTACAACTGGATGGCATGGTGATGGTGAAGATGAAGGTGCTGGTGATGAGGATGATGATCCCGATGAAGTCCAGCGCGATGATGACGATGGCGACGATCTCCCCTCTCCAGGAAGGAATTTCCCTAGCAGATTTCTGCCTGCCAGAGAGCTTTTCTCTCTCTGGTGTTTTCCGCCCCGCAGAGGCGGCGGTGTCTATCTCTGAGCCCCCCTTCACTTAGGTTTTCGGGGACAAGGATATACGCGAAGGGGCGATGGCAGTAGTGGGCCAAGGTGGCCTCACCACAGGCCGGCGCGATCAGGGGTGGGCCCGCGCCCCCTGGTGGTGAGCCCACCCTGTGGCTCCTCTCGCCTCCTCCTTCTGGCTCCTTCAGTATTCTGGCAAGATATAATTTCCTGGTATTTTTCTGGAATTTCCTAATCTTCCGAAACATGGTGTCTTGACGTTCCTTTTTCTAGCAGAATCCTGATTCCGGCAGCAAATCCTCCAATGATCATCAAACATGTAAAAACAGAGGAAACAACATAAGTATCATCTCTAAATGTGAAATATATCAATGAATAACAGTAAATTATGATACAAAATAGTGATGCAAAATGGACGTATCAGACCCTCGCAAAGCCAAACAAGCGAGTCATCAGGCGATGAAAAACGTAAGGCGCGAAGGAAGGACGCAAGGAATATTATAGCACAAGCAAGAGTAAACAACGCGCGTTACGCATGGAGAGAAGAAAATTATGAAGACGACAAAAAAGAGATGGGCACACTATGCTTTACCCGAAGGGTTCACAGAACGCGGGTACCCAAGGGATTCAAATTGCCGCACGATCAGCAAAAGTATGATGGGTCACAAGAACCCACGATGTGGTTATCAGACTACCTACAAGCAGTGCAAATACTCGGAGGAATGAGAGCAACGGCAATGCAAAGCCTACAGTTATGCCTCACCGGCGCAGCGCGGTCCTGGTTAAACACACTACCCAACGACTCCATCGGGAGTTGGGGAGAACTAGAGGGCCAGTTCGCAAGAAATTTTTGTTTGACATATAAACGCCCAGCGTCACTAGAAGAAGTCAAGTCATGCGTGTAGAGGAAAGTTGAAACTCTGCGCTCCTATATACAACGGTGGAGTATAATCAAAAACTCTGCAGAAGACGTCTCCGACGAGCGGGCAGTCGATGCTTTTTCGGCTGACCTTCGCCGTTCGGACCTCATGGAAGTGCTAGGGAGAACAAAGCCTAAGATAGTATCAGAATTAATGGAAGTAGCCAATAGATTCGCCGACGGAGAGGACGCATACAACAATAAAAGGGGGCGCTTGCCAGAAGTCGACAGAGCAAGCAGGCAAAGGCGAAGGTACTGCAATGAAGATGGCCGCGCAAGGAAAAATCAGGTAGCCGCAGGCTATGAACGAAGAGACGAGGAAGGTTATGAAAGCAGGGAGTTTTAGGGAGAAGGCAATTGTAGAACAGAAAAACCTAAGTACTCCGGCCCATCAGTGGAAGACATGCCCCATGGTCCCTATCGCATCCACTACGTGTACTTAGATGGGAAGAGAGTCTCTAATCACCAGATGAAGGATTGCAGAACATTCTTAAGGTTGCAAAATGCTATGGACCAAAACAAAGGAGCACGTCAGGGAGGAAAGAGTACAAGTCAAGGATATCAAAGGCAGCGTCTAGCAAAACATCTGGAATCAAAAGTATACATATCTGCAATGATCCAACCAGTGCCAAAATCCAAGAAAGAGCGGAAGAGCATATCTAGACAAGTAAATCTAGCAATATCATCACCACCAGCCACAACAGAGTACTTGAAATGGTCCGATCAACCAGTCAGGTTCAGCAGAGCAGACCACCCAAGGAAAGTACCAAGGCCAGGGCACACGTCCATGGTGTTGAAGGCACAAATAGGGGGGTATGATGTTGGGCGAGTATTTATGGATGCAGGAAGTGGCATAAATTTAATATATGCAAGAACCCTGAAGGCAATGTGCATCTTGTTGGAAAGACTAAAGCCCACAGATTGCTCCTTCCACAGAATAGTACCAGGAGGCGCAAATTACCCCCTTGGGAGAATAGAACTCGACGTTTGCTTTGGCAATAGAAGCAATTATCGCAGAGAAAAGTTAGAGTTCGAAGTCATGGACTGGGCTTCACAGTATCATGCACTCCTGGGGCATCCAGCATTTGCAAAGTTCATGGCAGTACCTCATTATGCATATCTCACACTCAAAATCCCAGGACCTAAAGGAACAATCGCAGTGCAAGGCATCTTCAAAGTATCCAACACTTGTGACAAAGAATTCAACAGGCTGGCGCAAATTTTCGGAATGACAGCAGAATACGCAAGGCTGAAGGGCGAAACTGACCACAACGTGCTACCCGACGTTGGACAATCCCTGCCAGATCAGGCTTTCGATGCAACCCAAGACTCAAAGAAAATCCAGGTCCACCCAACGGACCCAAACAAGACCACCTCCATAGCAGTAATCCTGGACCCCGCATAGGAAAGCGTGCTCGTCGAGTTCCTCCATGAGCGCTGGGAAATCCTCGCCTGGTGTTCTTCAAACATGCCAGGGGTTCCCAGGGAACTCGTCGAGCATGCACAAAATGTGGATCCTAAAGCAAAGCCAGTCAAGCAACTGTTGAAATGATTTGATGAACCCAAAAGGAAAGTAATAGCATCCGAGCTACACAGGCTAGAAAATGCAGGATTCATCCAAGAAATTAAATCATCGACTTGGGTATCTAATCCAGTCATTGTCCCCAAGAAAAATACAGACGTACAAAGAGTATGTGTCGACTACACATCTCTCAACAAGCACTGTCCAAAGGATTCCTTTCCTCTACCTCGCATTGATCAGATAATAGACTCAACAGCAGGGTGTGCAAGGCTTTCCTTCCTGGACGCATATTCTGGTTACAACCAGATCAAATTGAATAAAGAAGACGAGGAAAAAACAGCTTTTATCACACCATACGGCGTGTTTTTCTATCAAGTCATGCCTTTTGGCCTAAAAAAACATAGGAGCAACCTACCAGCGGATGATGCAAAACTGCCTCGGAAGTCAAATAGGATGCAACATTCAAGTCTACATCGATGATGTGGTCATCACCACAAGAAAAGAAGAGTCCTTAATCAGTGATTTGGCAGAAACCTTTGACAACCTAAACAAGTACAAGCTCAAGCTCAACCCGACAAAATGTTCCTTTGGTGTGTCAGCAGGACAACTTCTGGGTTTCCTGGTATCAGCAAGAGGAATAGAAGCAAACCCAGAGAAGATCCAAGCAATACTAACAATGGGAAAACCAACAAAATTGGATGATGTACAGAAGCTTGCAGGGCGCGTTGCAGCGCTAAGTCGATTCGTCACACGATTGGGAGAAAAAGCGCTTCCTTTCTATGCACTTATGAAAAAATCAGACGACAAATTCGAGTGGACAGAAGAAGCAGATGCAGCCTTTGCACAATTGAAAAAAGTGCTCTCCACGCCACCGGTGTTGGTCGCACCAAATGAAAAAGAGCCGCTACTACTGTATATTGCTGCAACACATCAAGTGGTAAGCACGGTACTAGTAGTCGAAAGAAGCGAAGAGGGAAAATCTCATGGAGTACAGAGGTCAGTATATTTCCTCAGTGATGTACTATCTCCAACAAAGCAGAGGTACCCGCACTATCAGAAGCTTGCATACAGCGTATTCACAACAGCACGAAATCTACGGCAGTATTTCGCGGTAAATCCAATCATAGTGGTTAACGAAGCACCACTATCCAATATATTGAACAGCCCGTCAGCAACAGGACGTGTCTCCCTATGGGGAATCGAGTTGTCACCCCTGGACATCACGTACGAAAAGCGAAAGGCAATCAAATCCCAAGTATTACCAGACTTCACAGCAGAGTGGCTAGAGCTACAAAACATAGGACCACTAGATCTATCAAGTGTGTGGATGTCGATGGATTTCGTGTCGCAAGAACATGGGGTACCACGCGACGGACCCAAAGATTCGAACGCAGGGGGCTGAACGTGGGAGATCTTGGATCACAACGAAACACGGTGACGGAAGCCTCGAGCCATCGAACGCACAACACACTATAGAGAGGGACGCCGAGCTTTACCCAGGTTCAGGGCCCTCGTGGTGAGGTAAAACCCCTACTTCCTGCCTTCTTGTATTACAACGCGATACCTCGCGAGGAGTACAAGGTCTTGGTTACAGAGCTCTAGCTGGCCGAAGGTAGAAGAACCAACTTAGCCTAGCTAGGAGCCCGGAGATGAAGATTCGATCCCCTCTAAGGGGTGGCCTCCCCTCCTTTTATAGCGCCAAGGTCCTCCTTCCCCTTATCTTCTTGGGGAAGGGGTTGCCACACACGGCCAAGGAGGGAGGACAGCTGTAGACTTTATTCTTCCGTGGACGTAGTCTTCGTAGAGTAGTGGCGCCGGTCCACCGGAGTGGGTGGAGGAAGCTGACGTCTTCCTCTGGCGCCCTGTACTGTCCACGCTATTTTTAGGAGGGTGGCCAACAACCACTGTGCCGCTTTATGCAGGCATGGCAAAAGTTGGTCTCCTCCCTGTCGGGGGTAGCGTGGGCGGTACGCGGTCTTCTGCACTTATCTTCTTGCTCTGCACACAAACGTGCTGAGCTGACATGGACATGGTCCCTCCCCTCACCAGTGGAAGCTCGTGAGGAGGTCTTCTGGTCCTTAGTAGTTTTGGTCGTCGTTCTCCTCATGAGGCGCCTCCTCATGAGGGTCTTCTCCAATAGCTTCGGTCGTCGTTTCACCCCTGGGCCGAAGCTGGGCCATTGAAGAGGCCCAGGAGCAGGTGGACCGGGATACCCCGGTATCCAGAACACCGATAGTAGCCCCCGGGAGCCCGGCCTGCGAACGCACCCTCTTGAGGGGGCGAAAGGCTGGGGGCCCCTAGAAGCTGCTGGGCCCTCCAACGGCACGCGTCAACTGTGCGGTCAGAGGACCATGTGAAGATGCAGAGGTCGTGGGCACGTGGCACGACCGCGGCTGGTGAGACGAAACGGCGGGCGATGTTGCAGTCCCCGAGGTGTCAACCGTCATGATGGCGCGTCGCTTTGCTACAGAGCGCTGCGCCAATGCTTCAGTTCCCGCGCTGAGATTTGACGCAACGACGCCGGCCGCGCCCCTTAAATACGGTCTCCTCGAGACCTCCGGCACCTCACCTTCTTCCTCCAGTGCCACTTCTTCCTCGACGACCCCCGAGCCGATGGACCCTTTCGCTTCCTCCGTCGCCGCCGGAACAAGCTCGGGGGCGAAGCGCCGCGGGTGGCCCCCGGGCAGCAAGAACAAGGAGAAGGTTCCCGCCCGGTGGGCGCCCGACGCCGGCGGTCCCTTGCGCCTTGGGGCGCCGATGCGGGGAACGGCGAATTGCGCCGCGCCGAGGACCTCCAGTGCCCTGACCCTTCGGGGTCCAGCGCCTAGGGGCGCTCTGAATGCGCCGTCGCCCCTGGCGGCGGCGCCGGCTCCCCGTGCCCCGGGGAGCATCGATCGGGTTCTCAGGGAGGTGGAGGCCGCCCTGGGCCCCCTCCCCCCGCTTGCGAATGCTCCGAGGCCACAGGAGGTGGCCCCGCCGGCGAACAGGGTGGTCGCCACTCCTCGCCGCTGGGCGGTGCAGCTGCTAGGTCCCCTGATTGCTCCGGGGTCCCACTTCTTGGAGCTCCTCGTCGTCTTCGACGTCTTGAGCTTTGACTCCCTTCGGCTGCCCAACGCAGTCCGGAGGGTGATCTACGCCCCCGGCGCTTCCTCCGGAGAGGTCGCGCTGGTGGAGCAGAGCAGGCCAGATCTCCTCTGGCTTGTGGACATCCTCCTTGGAGCGGATGGCAATGCCGTCCTCTCCGGGCGCTGGAGGGCCTTCGCCCTCGGCCACCGCCTCCGCGTCGGCGACCACCTCGTTCTCCACTTCAAGCTGGGGATGCTGGAGGCCTCGGTGCGGATCTTTGCCTCTGCCGGCGTCCGCCGCACCTACCCCCAGCACGCGGCGGTGTGAAGGGGGCGGCCTCGCCGCGGTAGCCTTCTGGGGAGGGGAGCTAGTCTCCTCCCCTCTTTTGCTATGTAGTTTGCGCTGGCGGGGTATGCCCCGCCGTGCCTCTGTTTCCTCCCCTCCTGGAGTTTGTTAATGAAGTCGTCCGCGCGCTCGAGAGCCCTCGCAAGTTGTTAACGCCGGCGGGAGGCCTCCCTGCGCCTCAGAGCTCATGTCGGGGTCGGCGCCGGCGACGACGTCAGGCGATTCCTGAGACAAGTAGTTGAAGAAAGAGTTGGAAAACAAAAAACCCCAAATCCCCGAAAACGAAAAACAAATCGGTAAAACAAACGAAAAAAGAAAGCGAATAAGATGCCCCTGTGACCGGCACATGGACCTTCTCCGTCGTGGAGGAGCGCGGCACTATCTATGCCAGCAGCTAAGAGTAAATTGCCACGCGTGGCGATTCACGGGGCCTTCCTCGTCGTTGAGGTAAGCTGGACCCTCACGGACGTGAAAACGTCGACGCTTAAGAGAGCCCAGAGACCGTCGACACCTCGTTAAGGGTTGCTCACGAGGTGAAGGGCCTGGCGCGGACCTCCGAATCTGCGTCTCCTTCGCAAGATGATCGGAGCAGCCTTGGTCTTCAATAATCCTGCCACATTTGGCCTTCCTCGATAGAGGGAATCTTCCTGCGGATGCATTGTGCATCGACGCCTCCTTGCTCCCTCGTGAGGGTTGCTCACGAGGCTCGTGAGGGTTGCTCACGAGGCGCTGGTCCTTAGCGGGTGCCTTGGGCACACCTCGGACTTTTCTCGAAGATTTTTTATTTCCCGGTGTACTTCGTGAGGAACTAAGCACCACAGGTACGTGGAGGTGATCGATAACAGGCCGTCACCCTTGATCAGAGCTCATTCCCTTCGGGTTTTTCGGGCTTGCTGTTTTCCGGGCAAAGTCCCCAGCATAGACACCATGCCTAGCCCCCTTCCGCGTGGAGTACAATAGAAAATAAATGGATTTCATGCCATTTTAATATCATGCCGAAGCAGAGGCGCTATATTGCGCAATAACTTAATATCAGTGCTGAAGAGCTTTTTGAGCTGATACAAGTGCCGTGACAACGGTCTTTATCTCCTCGTGAGGAACCTACGGGTAGAACTTTCGTAGATGAGCTATGTTCCATGGGTTACTCACCGGCACACCCTCTGCGGTTTCCAGCCGTGCCGAGCCTGGCCTGGCGATGTGCGTCACCTTGAAGGGGCCTTCCCACATTGGAGACAGCTTGTGTAGGCCCTCGCGAGAGAGGATTCTCCTCAGCACCAGGTCGCCAACCTCTAGAGTCCTTGCCCGAACATGACGGCTATGGTAGCGGCGTAGTCCTTGATGGTACCTCGCGGCGCGGAGCGCGGCTTGGCACCGAGCTTCTTCGAGCTGGAGGATGCGGTCCTTGATGAGGTCCTCTTGGCAAATCTCATTGAAGGTGAGCACACTTGGCGACCCGAACTTGACGTCGGTGGGAAGAACAATCTCCGCCCCATAGACCGAGAAGAAAGGGGTCTCTCCGGTGGGTTTGGTGGCGGTAGTCCTGATGGACCATAAGATGGATTGGAGGTTGTCTAACCATTTTTTGCCGCAGGCTTCGAGCTTGGCGTTGAAGCTTCTCGTCTTGAGTCCCTTGAGGACCTCGGCGTTGGCGCGCTCGGCTTGACCATTGCTCCTGGGATAGGAGACTGAGGCGAAATAGATCTTGATGCCAGCTGATGCACAGTACTCCCGGAATAGCCCGCTGGTGAACTGGCTGCCGTTGTCGGTGATGATGCGGTTAGGCACACCAAAGCGACAGACCAGCCCACGGATGAACTTGACTGCGGACCTGGCCGGGATTGTGCACACCGGTTCCACCTCCACCCACTTGGTAAACTTGTCAATGGCGATGTAGAGGTAGCGGTAGCCCCCTTGCGCTCTGGGGAATGGACCGAGGATGTCCAGCCCCCAAACTGCAAAGGGCCAAGTGAGTGGGATGGTTTGCAGCTCGTGCGTCGGCTGATGAATCTGCTTGGCATGGAATTGGCACGCCTCGCACCTCTTGACCATGTCCGCCGCATCCCAGAGCGCTGAAGGCCAGTAGAAGCCGCTTCGATATGCCTTTGCGGCGAGAGTTGAAGCAGAAGCATGATGCCCACACTCGCCGGCGTGGATGTCCCTGAGAAGCTCTTGGCCTTGGTGAGTAGATATGCACTTCAGAGCAACGTTGTTCGGGCGACGCCGGTACAAGTCACCATCTTTGACGCAGTAGCCTGAAGCTTGACGCACTATCCTTTCGGCCTCCGATTCATCCTCAGGAAGCCTGCTGCTGATGAGGAAGGCCTTGAGCTCGAGGATCCAATCCACTCCCTCCTGCCGTGCCAATGCCAGAAGGACGCGGTCACCCGAAGGAGGCCCGCAGTCCGGAGCCCCCTGCTCCAGCGGCGGTGGCAGGGCAGGCGGAGGGTCTGGTCCGGATGACGATGGACAAGCGGATGGTTTGAAGAGACGCTCCTCAAAGACGCCGGCAGGTTGTGCCAGGCGATGAGAGGCGCGCTTGGCGATTTCGTCCGCTTCCACATTTTCTCCTCTTGGGATGTGCTTCAGCTCCAAGCCTTGGAAGCGTTTTTCCACCTTTCGATGCTCCTCGAGATAAGATGCCATGTGCTCATCCTTTGGAGTGTAGCTCTTGTTCAAGAAGTTCACAACCAGCTGTGAATCTCCCTTGAGGACGAGCCGCTTGATACCCAAAAGCATTCGCCGCCCTTAGGCCAGCAAGTAGTCCTTCATATTCCGCGATGTTGTTGGAGACCTTGTGCTCGGGCTTAAAGCAGAGCTGGACGGCGTAGAAGAGCTTATCCCCAGAGGGAGAGGTAAGGACAATGCCAGCCCCCGCGCTGGGAAGGTTGAAGGCGCCGTCGAAGTGCATGACCCAGAGGCCTGGGGCCTCTTCTCCTGGAATCGTTGACTCCACCTCTGGAGGCTCGTCGGCGAATGGATCAGTCCATTCGGTGGTGAACTCAGCCAAAGCCTTACTCTTGATCACCTTGGTGGTTTCGAAAGAGATCTCGAAGGGCTGAAGCTCCATGGCCCATTCTGCCACCCGCCCGGTGTGTCGTCGTGGTGAAACAACATATGCCATAGGATGGCTTAAATGGGGGCCGACTAGATGCTGGAGGATTCGGGAGAGGGGAACGAGCTAAAGAGCACGACAGAAAGAGACACTGATCTACCCAGGTTCGGGGCTCTCGTAAGGAGATAACACCCCTACTCCTGCTCTACTGATTGTATATATGGATCGATGTAGTACACCACAATGGTGCTTCCAAGCTCTCTGCTAGAGAAGGAAGATGAACTGGTAAGTGTAAGAGTACAGAGTGACCAACCAACGACTATCAGCCAACGTTCAACCCTTTACCAGGGCTCCCTATGCCACCTTATATAGTGGTGGCCAGGGTTACAACGGTCATACAAGACCACAAGACAAGGGCTACACTCCAAACAGGAGCTGGTGGCGATGGCAGAGACCCTTGACTTCGCCCCTGATTGCTCTCGATGGGACGCCATATCCCTGTACCTTGTACCTCTTGAACTGTGGCCTTACCTCCGTGCGGTAAGCTCGTACTTGTGCACAGTGAGGGTAGGTAACCTCCACTGTGCACCCTGCCATCTTACTCTGCTACCATGCTTGGATGTTTTCTTCCTTGATTGTAGGGATGTGACACCTTGGTTGACTTAAGCATCCCGGATATGACCGTTTGGCCATACCCAGGACTTATATGCCGGACCAACGACCTACGAGGGTCGGGTAATCCGGCCTCCCCTGCTCCTGCACAACACACCAAATAGTTAGGCCGGCATATCTGAGTATATGCCGGCACACATATATCAGTATTCCGGCTATGCCGGCATATCCAGACACCAGCCGGGATACACATTATATGCCGGCCTGGCCGATGCTCTTATATTCCGGCCAGGCCCTTCCTTGATAACCCGGCATAAAGTCAATCATAGACCTTGTGTCTCTCTAGTCTCTTGACCCTACCGGGGGTCATCCCCCCGACACTAGTCCCCGAAGCTGCCGAGGTTCCCCAGTCATAACTGTGGAGCCTTGACAGGTTCAACATACCTTTCTTCATTATGCCCCGGCGATCATATTATATGCCGGCACATCTGCACATATCCCGGCCTCTGTTCCTGTTCCAAAACTTATTCCGGCCGGTCCCGAGGGTATTCCGGACGGAACATATACATCGGGCAATTAATCCGACATATAGACGAGTCTTCCTCGAGAAGCCATGTCTGACAGCTTTGCATCGAAACTTGTAACTGCCCTGCCACCTCGAACGGTCACCCACGATGCGACGGTTCACATTGCAGCAGTTACTTCTTGCCATCATTGTGTTATGGCACGGTTACAGGAACCGCCGCCCCACCATGTGCCGCCACGTGGCGCCTCGCCGCAGAAACGGTCGGGGGAGTGGAGCACTCCCACGATCCCTACGACCCTGCCTCTTCGCTATAAACAGGGCGGCGGGGGTAAACGTATCTTTTTACCCCCCACCACCATCGTCTTCCTCGCCTGCTACTCTGCCTCCTGCGCTCCACCGCCGGTCCGAAGAGCAGCATCGCCGCCGCAGCCGACCTGCTCCCCGCCGACGCCGACGCCCGACGACGCACGGCATCACCTTTGACGACGCCGCCGCCGCCGCCTCTTCTCTCTGCAGCATTGCAGGGAGATTGGATCTTCCTGCACGCTCGCCGCCGCTCCATCGTCGCCGGCCAAGCTCCGGTGCGACCTCCCCCTGTTCTTCCTCTTTGATGTTTCTTCACAACTTCTCATTGGTAACCACGCTTGCATAGATCCGCTTCAGTTCCTCTGCTTGTTATTCTTTGGATTCGATTAGCGTTGCCTAACAACGTTCTCGAGTGTTCTTCCTTAGAAGTTTTACCCTTATTTGTTTCCTATTTTAACTGCCTCGGTAGATCTTTTTATCTCTGCTAACATTGGTGAGGGCGGTATGCCGGAGAGACTAACCTCCCTCTTTTCTCCGGCCTTGATAGGAATAACATCACGGGACTCCGGCTCTCACGCCTTATCCCGGCCACTAAGATGGCATCTTCAAGCATGACGGCTACCTCGGCCTCTGAGGAAGATACCTCGGCCCGAGCCCAAGGACGCTCCGGCTGGGAGGGGTCGGAGGTTACTCCGGCCGACATATCCTGGGTCACCTCCACCAGGAGAGTCCCGGAGGGCGTAGCATGCCGGCTACCAGCAGGAGAAATTGTGCCGGCACCTGAACCTGGCGAACGCGTCGTCTTCATCGCCCACTTCGAGCGGGGCTTTGGTCTGCCGGCATCGGACTTCTTCCGGGACTTCCTCAACACCTACGAGCTACAACCTCATCATATCCCGGCCAATGCCGTGATGATCCTCTCCGCCTTCGCTGCTTTTTGCGAGGGCTATGCCGGCATAGAGGCCCTTACTCAAGGCTGGGCGAAGTACTTCCAACTGCGGAAGCAAGTCGTCCAAGAGCCGCCCCGGAGCAAGGACGACCCGCCGGAGACGGCCCAGGAAAAGAAGGACCGCCCCATGACCCTCTGCGGCGCGGCCACCATCATGTCCCGGAAGGGCTCGGACTTCCCCAAGGTGGAGCTCCTGGAATCTTGCAAGAAGTGGCAGAAAAGCTTCTTCTACGTCAAGAACACCACCGACGAGGATCTGCTCAACCTGCCGCCATTTGTGGACGAGCCACCCTTGGCCATGACGAACTGGACCTACAACCCGAAGAACTCGGTGATGCCGGTGAATGCGCTTCACCGGGTTAAGGGCGAGCTCCTGGATGCCGGTCTTACTCCTCAAGACCTGGTGGCCTGCTATATAAGCCGGCGCGTCTCCCCTCTGCAGCGCCGGTCGCACAAGATCTGCCAGATGAGCGGGCCAATGGACCCCACCCGGCACTCCACACACGAGCTGACTCCGGCCGACATTCTGCGCCGGATTAAGGATGTCTGCAAGTCCTCTCAGGCCACTTTTGCCTGGGGGCTAGAACCATACAGCCGGGATAGGCCCGCCCCAACGGTAAACCATCTTACCCGATACATAAAGTCCATGTCCGGCACATAGATACTTAAGCCGACACATGCCTGTTTGCCGACACATATCATATTGATCCGACATACCTCTTCCACCGGCATATTTCCTTGTCTGAATACTTGACTTTGCTGTTTATACAGAAATTCAGCTTCCAAACCATGGAGAACTCCCGGATCAAGATCGCGGCGGACCGCACCGTTGCGGATGTTGAAGATCCGGATCATTGGGATAAGCTTCCCAGGAGCACCCGTGCTGCAGCTGCCATGGGTAAGGGCTCTTCATCCCGGCATTATACTCAAGACCGGAGTGAGATTGATTCTGACGAGGAGATCCTGCTGTACTATGACCCGACGCCACTTGCGTACGCCTTTCCAGAAACACCTATTGCTCACGAGTTTCCAATGCCGTCCTCAGCTATCCCGGACGATATCGTTATCGACGCCGCCCCTCTGAACCAGGGACCTCCTTCCACCGGCGGACGTGCCGGCCGGAAGCGAGGTGTGAAGCCCCAGTCCGACATACCTCAGAGGTCGAAAAGGCAGAAGGTCTGCGTGCCCAAACAGAAGAAACAGAGGCCTGTTGCCTCGGGGTAAATTTCCTTTTCTTTGCATTTCCTCCGACATATCTCTTGTTTGTATTACTGACTTGGTGTTTTCTCTCTTTCAGTGCTCCTCTTGAGCCGGAACAAGCTTCTGGCTTGAGCGGCGACCCGCAGGTTACCAAGCCCGCTGCCCCTGCTACCTCCGACATTCCCTCTGCTAGTCACACGACCTCACTGGCACCGGCATCTTCGCCTGCGCCCGACAAGACCACCTCCCCGGCGAAGGACGCCCCTCCGCCGGCACAAGACACCTCTGCCCCCGACGTCCACATGGACTCGGGGGCTCAACAGGAACCTCCGGCTCCTGATGTCCACATGGACACAGGAGCCCACCAAGAAGCACCAGACTCCGGCGCGCCCACCAGCGACGCCGGCACAACTGACGACGCCGGCGCAAGCGACAAGAGCGCCGGCACAGACATCAAGGGCAAAGGCCCTTTAGTGCCGGAAGTCCGGACTTTTCCGGATCCTGCTCCCGCTGGCCAAGAAGCACCGGCCGCGCCGGAACAGCCCGCACCCGAGACTCCAGCACCGGCCAAGACCACTGCACCGGCCAAGTCCACTGCACCGGCCAAGTCCACTGCCCCGGCCAAGTCCAGCACGTTGAAGATTCAGCCGGCCAAGTCCGGCACACCATCTGCCGCAACTGCTCCTCCTAAGGCAGCGTCCGGGACCAGCTCTGCTCTGGCCCTGCATCTTGGCAGGGCAGCAGCCCGGCCGGGGTACCGGAAAAGCTTCTTCGACACCCCAGAACTCGAGGGCCTCGTCCCTCTTGCGACGAAAAGTGACGAGAGCCTCGGCTCTCTTAAGGAGCAGTGCATCAAGTGGAACGACGCCAGCAACATGGACACTGCGGACTCAAGGAGCAAGAAGCTGGCCGAAGCCAAGACCAGTGGCGACCCAAGCGACTTCCTGGCAGCGAAGCCCATACCGATCGCCAGCGAGCTCCTCAGCATCCAGCAAAGACTTCACAAGTTGGCCTCTGCCACCAACGTAAGTCCTCTCTATTTACACCCATATCCCCAGTCCCCGAAAATGTCGGCTGTCCGGGATATGGACATCCGGGATTTTCTCATAGTCTTTTAGCTAGCTTCTTTTGAATTAACTGCCGGCATATGAGCTCGATCCGAGCTTCAAATCCTAGTCACCGAGAGCCGGGATAGGTGCGCAGCACCTGTGCCGGGTCTTTAACAATTTCACATCTCTATTATCTTTCAAATCCTCTTGACCGGGATATAAGCTCGATTCGAGCTTCAAATCCTAGTCACCGAGAGCCGGGATAGGTGCGCAGCACCTGTGCCGGGTCTTTAAAAGAATGATCACTTGATAAAATCTTCACTTTAATTATCATGTCAAATTTCTCTGCTGACATTTCAAATCCCGGCATTTTTGCAGCTCATGAACAACACCCGGGCCAACATGTTCCATGACTTGGTGTGCGAGCATCGGAAGCTTTCCGACGCACACAGCAAGCTTCAGCTGGAGCTGTCCCTGAAAGGTAATCTTTGCCGACATACTGCTGTATGCCGGATATCTTTCCTCTCTTTACTTTGCAATGCTTACTCTTGCCGACACGTAACCTTGTGCCGACATTCTTCAGCTGGTGCCGAAGCGCAAGTCACCGAGCTTCTCAAGAGGGTGAAAGAGCTTACTGGTATGCCGGATCCTGCTGTTACCCGGATAGCTACTTTATACTTCAAATCCTTTACTCTTTGTCACTGTTTTCTTTCTTCAAATCCTTTTAACTTGAAATCTTTGCAGATGAGAAGGCTGCACTGGAGGCACGCCACCAGGATTGTGTGTCCTCGGTGGATGTGGCCAAGCAACTGGACGACCGGGATGCCGGTCACAAGGCCGAGGTTGAGCAGTTGAAGGGCCGGATCACCGAGCTGCTGGACGAAAAGGAACAGAGGGAGGGCCTACTGAAGAAAACCCATACCCTGCTTGTTACCTCCGAGACTGATGCCGCCAACGCCCATGCTGAACTGGATAGCCTGAAGGAGCAGGCCACCAAATGGGAGGTTACAGTTGCGCAGCTGAATGCCGACCTTGCCCGTAAGCTTCAAATCCTTTCCCCTTTTATCCTTTCCGACATAGTGTAATCTTTTTCGGCATAGCATCTATGCCGACATATTTTCCTTTTGCTAACATTGTTTCTATTCTGCAGGCATGTTTCCCGCTTCCGTCGCTGACGTTGAGAGGGCTTTGCAGTTGGATCGAGAAAACCGGGGTGTTCCGGTTGACTCGCCCAACTGGGACATGTCGGAGCAGCTGCTGGCCCTGCAGTCCCGGAAGGAGGCCATGACCCTTTACACTGAAGAGCTCTTCTACGGCGCCCAGGAGGCATTCTCTGCCCTCTGGCCAGGACAAAGGACTCCCACTGACCCGGTTGACCTCGGCAACGACCTGCAGCTTGCCAAGGTTCGCCTCCGGGAGTGGCGAGATTCCGGCGCGAGGGTTGGAGCCGACGAAGCCCTCAGCTACTTCTTGTCTTGGTATGAAAAGGCAGACTTGGAGACTTTGCGCACCGTGCGCAAAGGATCCATCTGGACCACGGATCCGGATCATATCCGTCGCCGCAAGGAGTTGGCCCATAGTTATGTGGACTATGCCGACACCGACAAATTCGTCCGGGACATCCGCGAGCCGGAGAAGAATGACGATGCCGGGACATCTGCCGCTGCTGAGGGTTCCGACTCCAGCCAAGATGAAGATGAAGCTGAGGAAGCCGACACTGAAGCTCCGGAACAGGCATCTGCCCCGGGCGGAGGTGATGGCTCCATTCCATCTGCTGGGTCCGGCACACCTGAAGCCGACACTTCCACTGCTACCGCTCCACCTGCCGGCGGCTCTGCTTCTGCCACTGCTCCTTGACTTTGGAGCATAAAAACTTTAAGTTTTATCAGATCCCCGGTATGCCGGGTGCAGATGTAATATACACATTTAATTTCCTTAGGTTTGCTTCCTGAACAAGTTTTATCTTGGTTTGCTTGTTACTAATGCCGGATCATCTTTTGGCTAAGTCACCGAGTTGTTTTCCTGTTTCCTCAATTTCACAACCTTGGCTACTTGTCTACCTTAATTGGCTTTCGACGTATGAGTCTCAAGGTTGCTTCCTCGAACATACAGTACTTTAACTTTGAGACTTAGACTTCAAATCATCCGACACTTTAAATTTTAACTTTAGCTTTAACGAAAATGTCGGTTCGCTTGCTTTGTATTTCCTTAGCCGTTTTCCATGTGTAGACAATCTCCGGCATCTACTCTTGCTAGCCATGAAGCCGGGTTTCGGACAGCAGCTGAGTCGAAGAGTGGCCTTTGGTGCCGACACATTACTAGGCCGACATAGGAAACATTCAAATAAAGCCAGCCGGCATATAACAAAAAACTGTAAATAAACAACAAATATACCTCGGAGCTAGTTACCCCGGCTTCTTCGGGATGCCGGTATTTCATTCATTAGTCTTGTGCCGGCACAACACGCCGGCATACAAAGGAAAATATGGAAATACATACATTGTGTTGCTCAGGAGTAAAAGGGGCGCAGTAGAGCTATGTTCCATGGCCTCTTGGTTTCTTCTCCGGACCTGTCCGCCTTATTCTTCTTGGGGTCCTGCGCATCTATAAGATAATAGGCATCATTGTGCAGAGCTCTGCTCACAATGAATGGCCCCTCCCATGGAGGAGTTAACTTATGCCGGCCTTCTGTTCCTTGCTTTAGCCGGAGTACTAGATCTCCCTCTTGAAATCTCCTTGGATTTACCTTCTGCGCATGATAGCGTCTGAGGTTCTGCTGATATACTGCTGTTCTTGACAGAGTTATTTCCCTTGCTTCCTCTAGCAGATCAACATCATTTTCTCTGGCTTCTTTAGCCTCTTCCTCAGTATATAGCACTATTCTTGGTGCATCATGTATTACATCTGTTGGAAGCACAGCTTCTGCTCCATACACCAGGAAAAATGGTGTGTAGCCTGTTGATCTATTCGGAGTTGTTCTTAAACTCCACAGCACTGCTGGCAGCTCATCTAGCCAACATCCCGGAGTTTTCTCCAGGGGCTCGATCAGCCGGGGTTTTATGCCGGATAATACTAGCCCATTCGATCTCTCTACTTGGCCATTGGCACAAGGGTGGGCAACCGACGCAACGTCCAGCCGGATTCCCACCTCCTCACAAAATCTGGCAAATGGCCCTTGGGCAAAGTTTGACCCATTGTCAGTGATGATGTTATGAGGAACACCATATCTCAAGATTATATCCTTTAAGAATTTCACTGCTGTGTGACCATCACACTTGCTTATGGGCTTCACTTCAATCCACTTGGTGAACTTGTCCACCATGACCAGGATATGGGTCATTTTCCCTCTGGCCGGCTTAAAAGCCCCGACCATATCCAGGCCCCAAACAGCAAAGGGCCAGGTTATTGGGATAGTTTTCAGGGCATATGCCGGCTGATGAATCTGGTGGGCATATCTTTGACACCCATTACATTTCCGGACCAAGTTTTCTGCCTCTTGCAGTGCCGTTGGCCAATAAAAGCCATGCCGGAATACCTTTGCCACCAATGCCCTGGACGAAGCATGGTGACCACACTCCCCCTGGTGAATTTCCCGGAGCATCTCCAGACCCTCCGCAGATTCGACACATCTCTGCAATACTCCGGTGGTACTTCTCTTGTATATTTCTTTGTTGATGATGGTATACGCTTTGGATCTCCTCATAACCCGGCGGGCCTCGGTTTCATCCGCCGGCACTTGACCATCCACCATGAAGTTCAAGATAGGACGTGCCCATGAGGGCACTTCCCTGACAGTGAACACTGCCTGATCTATTTCCATCATTTCGACCGACACATAATCGATCTCCATGGGCTGCGAAGTCCCCGGGACTGAAGAATCAGTCCCCGGGTATGCCGGAGCAGTCCCCGGGTATACCGGCACAACCTCTAGGCACATTTTACCCTTGCCTTTAGTTTTGCTCCGGAATACTGTACTAACAGCATATGCCGGCCCAGTCCCCGGGACTGAGGAAACAGTCCCCGGGTTATCCATCTTGGCTCCGGCATCTATGTCCATTGGAACTGCTTCGTCTGGACCTGGCGGGACATAAATGGAGGATGACTCCGGCGAGGGTTTGATCGATGGCTTCCTCAGATGCTCCAGCGAAATGCCGGGTGGGATTGAATCTCGGGAAGATCCCAGCTTGGATAATGCATCGGCTGCATCGTTCTGAGCCCGGAGAACATTCCAGAACTCACAACCTTCAAAGTAACCACTTAACTGCTGCACTAGGAAACGGTATGATGCCATGTTAGCATCATGCGCGTCCCATATGCCGGAACACTGCTGAATCACTAAGTCAGAATCCCCGAAGCACATAATCCGGCGAATTCCTATGTCCTTAGACACCTTCAGGCCATGCACAAGTGCCTCATATTCCGCCACATTATTTGATGCTTATGATCTCCGAGATAGGGGCCTCGGCCACTACCCGGATTGGATGCTCTTGGAAGTAATGCTCGAGCTTCTTGGCCGCCATATAGACTCCATAAGTCATCTTCTGATAGTGTGGGGGACTCGTAGAGTCGCGCACAGGCTTCAACAAGAAATATACCAAAGTCCCAAACTCACATATTCACAAAAAAACTAATATGCTGGCCTGCATAGGCCTGATTCTATCTCATGCCATCATAGGCAATCTCCCGTTTGACATATACTCATATACGTGATATGCTAGCCTTCGCGGGCTATCTCAAAATACTATTGTGCCTTCTTTGGCTATATCGACACTTTGCCTCTTGGGCTATGTCTCATCGACATCGTCTGCTTCGACAATGCCGGCATACTGCTTTGCCTTCTTTGGCCATATCGATACTTTACCTCTTGAGCTATTTGCCTCTTGGGCTGCTCTGCCTCTTGGGCTACTTTTGCCTCTCGGGCTACTTTGCCTCTTGGGCTTTATATCGACACTTTGCCTCTCAGGCCATGTCTCATCGACATTGTCTGCTTTGACAATGCCGGTATACTGATATGCCTTTTAGGCTGCTTTTGCCTTTTGAGCTATTTGCCTCTTTGGGCTTTACATCGACGCTTTGCCTCTCAGGCTATGTCTCATCGACATTGTCTGCTTTGACAATGCCGGTATACTGATATGCCTCTTGGGCTGTGCCATCGCTGGGCACTTGTTAGTATGCAAAAATGATAAGACATGTTAATATGCTAAACCGGGATACTCTATGAAACCGGATATGATAAAAGATATGATGCTTGTTAACTTTGAGATCGATGTCTCGATATATTACTGTGCCAGAATTGGCGATAACTGAAAGGATTATAGAATGCCGTGATATGCTGGCATGCCGAAATAAACGACGATATGAGTTATTGATAGATGCCTTGATATGCTGGCAAACCGAAATAAACGGTGATTGGGGATTTTGGTCGATGCCATGATATGTCGACATACTGAGATTTTGCTCTTGCCATGATATGTTGGCATACTGACATTTTGCCATGATATGCTGGCATACTAAAACTTTGCTCTTGCCACGACATGCCGGCATACTGAAACACATATGACTCAAGATATCACTTAATAACCTGATGTACTAACAAACTGAAATACCTGAGACCTGAGACTTTGAGATATGCTGGCTGGGACATAAAATATCCCGGCCAGGATACAAAATATAACATATGCCGGTATACTGAAATTTTGCTCTTTGCCATGATATGCCGGCATACTGAAATACCTGAGACACTGAGATATAAACTGAAGCCCTGGTGGTATAATAGCAATTTCTTCTTGTAATGGCAATATGGAGAGTCATGGCCGGTATATATGATGAAATATCCAACCTGTTCTGTAGTCATTCTAAAAGACATAGCGATGGTCATAGTATTTGGCATATTTGCAATCTAGCATATGGAGTTTGGCATATAGCCCATTGCACTCGGCATATAACTCTTGAAATAAAGCACTTGGCATATAGACTGAGATTGACATATAAGCTAACTTGGTAACTCATAGGAAAGATTAGGCACTCATGTGCCGGCATATAAATGTAGACATACTGCAACTGGCATATAAGCTAACTTGGCATCTCACAACAGATATTTGGCACTCATGTGCCGGCATATAAATGTAAGTATACTGTAACTGGCATATAAACAGACATACAGGAGGAAACTGGAAAGCTGATATGCTAGCATGCAAACTAATATATACTGGTACAGTACTTGAGAAGCAACTTGCTGGGCTTTAGCCTAGCCCCGAGCTATTTTTCTATTACGGGGACATTAACTTTCAGATAAGCTGACCAGGATATGGAGTAAACCAGCATAAATACTTACTTGCATGCACCGTTGAGGAAGCTTGATGTACCAGCAGATGCTGGAGGCGAAGGCTGAACAGTCCCCTGGTACGACTAACATAGAATGTGCCGGCCGGGACATAAGATATACTGGCCAGGACACAGGATATGCTGGCCAGAACGCAGGATATGCTGGCCAGGACACCGGATATGCTGGCCGGGACGCAGGATATGCTGACCAGAGGAAGCCGAGTGCCGGCCCGGAGATGCCGATGTAGATCCGGGACAGCCGTATGCTGGCCCGGGCGAGTTGAGGTCAGCCCGGGAGTTGAAGAAGACCTGCTATGCTCGGAGGCGTTGCTGATGTCGAGCCCCTGAGCAGATGAAGAAGATCCCCGTCGATGATGGGAAGAAGAACCTCACCCCTAGCCGGCACACCGGAAATGCCGGCTAGGTTCTCCGCACGCTCCAACGGAGGACGCGCCGACCTCTTGACCTTCGGCGGCTCCGGAGGAGAAGCTCCGGCCGCTGCTGCTTTGTCGGCATCTTCCGCTGGCGGCACGGATGTGCCGGCCATCGTCACCTCAGCCGACTCTACTGAGCGAGCGCTACGCCCAGCGTGAGCCAGCCGATGTGACGGAGGATCCGACGCCACCAGCACCTCCTTCCTGCAAATTCTCTCAGTTCCCACGTACACCTCGTGGGAACCGAAAGACATAATCCGGCCATCCCTGGGGAACGGCCGGCCACCGAGACAACCGGCGTTGTCACTGACGAAACTGAGCGAGCCTAGCCTCTGGATGAGGCCAGAGACCACGCGCACTCCCGAAGCTACTATCACAGACCCCGTCCGAATGAACACTCCGCCCAGCATATCGATCTGATGCCCCACGGTGGGCGCCAAATGTCGTCGTGGTGAAACAGCATATGCCATAGGATGGCTTAAATGGGGGCCGACTAGATGCTGGAGGATTCGGGAGAGGGGAACGAGCTAAAAAGCACGATAGAAAGAGACACTGATCTACCCAGGTTCGGGGCTCTCGTAAGGAGATAACACCCCTACTCCTGCTCTACTGATTGTATATATGGGTCGATGTAGTACACCACAATGGTGCTTCCAAGCTCTCTGCTAGAGAAGGAAGATGAACTGCTAAGTGTAGGAGTACAGAGTGACCAACCTCCAACTATCAGCCAACGTTCAACCCTTTACCAGGGCTCCCTATGCCACCTTATATAGTGGTGGCCAGGGTTACAACGGTCATACAAGACCACAAGACAAGGGCTACACTCCAAACAGGAGCTGGTGGCGATGGCAGAGACCCTTGACTTCGCCCCTGATTGCTCTCGATGGGACGCCATATCCCTGTACCTTGTACCTCTTGAACTGTGGCCTTACCTCCGTGCGGTAAGCTCGTACTTGTGCACAGTGAGGGTAGGTAACCTCCACTGTGCACCCTGCCATCTTACTCTGCTACCATGCTTGGATGTTTTCTTCCTTGATTGTAGGGATGTGACACCTTGGTTGACTTGAGCATCCCGGATATGACCGTTGGCCATACCCAGGACTTATATGCCGGACCAACGACCTACGAGGGTCGGGTAATCCGGCCTCCCCTGCTCCTGCACAACACACCAAATAGTTAGGCCGGCATATCTGAGTATATGCCGGCACACATATATCAGTATTCCGGCTATGCCGGCATATCCAGACACCAGCCGGGATACACATTATATGCCGGCCTGGCCGATGCTCTTATATTCCGGCTAGGCCCTTGCTTGATAACCCGGCATAAAGTCAATCATAGACCTTGTGTCTCTCTAGTCTCTTGACCCTACCGGGGGTCATCCCCCCGACAAGATTCGGCAGCAAGGGGAACAGGGCCCACGGCCTCTGGAGATGTTGATGACGATGACGATGACGCGGAGTCCGGTGAGCGGCTGGTCCGCCGGAGGCGTCCCAAGGGCACTGTGGTGCTCTCAGATTCCTCCGAC
This sequence comes from Dactylis glomerata, assembly GCA_007115705.1. Taxonomy (NCBI): domain Eukaryota; kingdom Viridiplantae; phylum Streptophyta; class Magnoliopsida; order Poales; family Poaceae; genus Dactylis; species Dactylis glomerata. Next base: position 184,468 of record QXEO01001008.1, read on the forward strand.
GATGGCTCCACCTTGCCGGACCAGCCCACCGAGGGAGACGTCGACGCATCCTCCTCGCGAGACCTGGAGGCTGAGGGGCGCCGAGCCCACCTAGAGGCGGAGCACCGCTCCAAGTTCAACGATGAATGCGCCAGCTGGCAACCTGAGGCCGGGACCTCCCGTGGCAAGAAGCCGGCGGGCGAATCCTCTGCGCCCCTGCTGTCACCCTCTGCCCTTCCGAGCAAAAGAGGATGGGTGGAGCGGGACGCCTCGTGAGTGTTCCTGCACAAAGACCTTTATTTCTTGTCTTACCTTTCCCTTAACCTCATCCCCCTTTTCCTCTCTAGGGACGCAGAGGACAAGAAGGAAGAGAAGAAGAGGAGGAAGAAGAGGAAGACCGGACAGACCATGCCGGGCCCTGACCCGGCAGCCACTGCCACACCGACGATGCCGCCGCGCACCGCCGGAGAGGAAGAGGATCGCGCGTCTACAGACACGCAGTCCGCCCCGGGAGCTACTGCGGCTCCTAGCACGACCGAGCCCCCTAGCGCAGGGGGCACACCAGAGATTACGGGGGCAGCTGTGGCTGCCCCCGCTGTAGCCAGCACCACCACCACCTCGGAGGCGCACTCGACGAGCGCGGCTGCGCCGTCCGGCACGAGGGCAGCCCCGAGCCGAGCGGCGAGAAGAGGATGGCCTCCACTGAGCCGGGGCCCTCCAGAGCCCCATCGCCTCCCCTGCCAGAGATACTGGGGAGGCCTGCGAGGATCGCAGCTGAGCCCCACGCTGCTGACCCATGGGCGGGGGTGCTCGCGGCCATGACCGGCGCCCTCCGGGACGAGGTCGTCAGGGCGCGCACTGCTGAGGAGGCGCGCATCAATGAGGGCTGGGCCCTCCTGCACCAAGCCACAGAGAGATGCCGCCTCCTGGATCAGCGTGCCGCCGAGCGCCGCGAGCAGGCGAGGAAGGAGGCGGAGGAGATCCGCGCCAGCGCGGCCGAGGAGGCCGAAGAGGCTCTGGCGAACGCCAGGGAGTCGGCGAGGGGGGTCCTGGCCAGGGCGCATCACGAGGCCATGGAGATCATCTCCGAGGCGTGCCAGAGGATCCCCCCCACCGTCGGGCCTCCCAACCCAACCTTGGCTGGAGAGGAGGCCAAGCGGGCAGCTCAGCACCTCCTGGACCAGGCCAGGACCAATGCCGACGGCCTCCTTGCCAACGCCCAGCAGAGGCTGGACAAAGTTGAGGACCGAGAGGCCCTCCTCCACGCCCGCGAGGAGAGCGCTGACTCCCGGGCGGAGAGCCTGAGCCTGCAAGAGGCTGGGCTCGCCGTCAGAGAAGCAGAGGCTCACGAGCGCGAGCGGGAGCTCCGCCTCCGAGAGGAGCAGCTCCAGGCCCTCGAAGATCGGATCAACAGGGAGCGAGAGGCCCTTGAGAGCCGGGAGGCAATGGTCAGCCAGTCCACCACCGAGCTGACCTGGCACCAAGAGGCGCTGAACCAGCGCGAGGCTTCCCTTCAGGGAAGAATGGACCATATGCTGAACCAGCGACGGGTCAGCATGGAGCAGGAGTTCGAGCGGAGGCACGCTGAGATCACCGAGGCGTGCCGCGCGGACTTCTGCTCCAAGACCGACGCTGCCCTGGTGAGGTACAAGCAAGGGCGCGAGACCCTGGAGCGCCAGGTCCGCGACCTGGAGACTGAACTGAGGGGGGCGCATGAGGTGCGCCGGGGCGCCGAGCGCGCCCTGGCCGAAGCTGACGCCACCATCACCTCGCTCCGGGGCAACGTGCAGAGGCTTGAGGAGGAGAACTCGGCGTCGGTCTTGCAGGTCGTGGAGATCTCCAGGGAGCTCCAGGAGGCTAGGGACTCCGAGGCGGAAGCACGCGTGCTGCGAAGGCAGCGTGTGCAAATGTTCCGTGGGTTCTCAGCCCGCGTCATGGCGGCGGCGCACCGCCTGGGCATCCACGGGCTGAACCTGCCCACCGTCCCTGAGGACGACGGGTCGATCATGCTCTTCTTCAGCCAGCAGGCTGAACAGCTGGACGGCGCATCAGCGAAGGTCTTGGAGCTCATCGACGCCGAGTGCCGGGAGCTGCTGGGGCTTGCGGGGACGCGAATCTTCACCAACCTCCAACGCCTCCGCCCCGACCTCAACCTGGAAGAGGTGCTGCGGAGGCCGTCGCCTCCACCGCCAGGAACTCCTGACCGCGCGGCGGTGGCCAGGGCGGGGCGGTTGGGCATCGCCCTGCGACGGCTGTAGGCCATCTACGCCCGCCCCGGAGCACCCGCCGCCGCGGACCAGGAGAGCTCCTCCAGCGGTGACACCTCCGGCTCCGGGGAGTCCGACAGCGAGGAAGCTGGGGAGGAAGACGACGGAGCGACGGAGTCCAGCGGAGAGGCGTCCTCAGGCTCCAGCCAAGGCACCAGCGATGACGAGGGCGACGCGGCGGTCGCCCAGTAAGCTCTTCCTAGACCTCCTCCAGAAGAACTGAGTTAGCTGCACACTTGGCAGCTGTCAGACATTGCCCGGCTGGGCCATTTTAAGTTGTAATAGTACTTGAGGCGTTGTTCGCCGAATTATCCTCATTTGCACCCTTGCGTCATTTTCCTTGTCTCTCCTTTGTCTGGGGAATGCTCTACGCCGTTCAGGGGCTAGCCTCCGAGCGGGACAGCAGCCTGACGCTTAGTATGCAGCTCGTGGTGCAAGGCTAGCGGGCACTGGCGCTCCATAGGTGACTGTAATGGCACACAGGACTATTTCCCTGCAGCCCCCCTGGCGTCCAAACAAAACAAAGGCGATTCCAGGAGAAGAAACACAAGGCCGCAGACAAGGACAACAGAGTACTTGAAGAAATTGGCACGAATTGTGCGACCCCCACGCGCCCATGCGCTTTCATTCGAGCGTCGCTCGAGAGGAGAGAGCACCATGGATCGTATGAGATGACTGTAGCGGGTCCCTTCCCTAGTCAGAGCTCGATCCGTTCTAGGTTTTGCGGGCCTACTGTTTTCCGGGCGAAGGCCCCAGCGCGGACACTGTGCTCCGGCTCTTTCTCGAAAGGCAGTCGAGCAAGAACTCACATTCGCATTAAGTCGCAGTTAGGCTGGTGGAGCCAAGACTCACGATTCCAGGCAGTTTCTATAGATTAGAAAAGATTAATGGCGAGTGAGACTGCCGTTACACTTTGTTCCTTGCACAGACGAAGGGCTCCGTTTCCTCAGCCGAAGGCAAGGGGGTGACGTCTCTTAAGCCCCCCTGCCCCCTCTTCGAGCACCTGGGGACGGGGCCATCGAGGGAGGCGTAGGCCTACGCGCCCTCTGGCTTAGGTCCCAGGGATGCGTATCTGTCGAGGAAGCGCTCGCAGAGGTCCCTCCAGGACGAGATGGATCTTGGCGGTAGCTGGTAGAGCCACCGGCGAGGCTCTCCCTTTGTTGCCATCATGAACCAACTGGCCATGACACACCCGTCGCCTCCCGCCGACCGTATGGCGGCCGCGTATTGCTGCAAGAACTCCACGGGATCGGAGGTTCCGTCGTAACTCGCACCGATCTCCGGTCGGAAGCACGACGGCCATGTTGCGCGGCGAAGTGGCCCGGCGAGCGCCGCGAAGACCTCGAAGCCGAGGTCGCCGGGTGCTGGCGCACCCTCTCCAATGGCTTCCAGGCCATCAAGGACTTGAAGACGATCTCGGCGACGGCTCGCGTAGACAGCGCGAAGGCAAAGATGATGACGACGATCGTCACTCATGTCGAAGCAGATCTGGAAGAAGACACACCACAGCCCCCTACCTGGCGCGCCAAATGTCGATGGATTTTGTGTCGCAAGAACACGGGGTACCACGCGACGGACCCAAAGATTCGAACGCAGGGGGCTGAACGTGTGAGATCTAGGATCGCAATGAAGCACGGTGATGGAAGCCTCGAGTTGTCGAACGCACTACGCACTGCAGAGAGAGAGACGCCGAGCTTTACCCAGGTTCAGGGCCCTCGTGGTGAGGTAACACCCTACTTCCTGCCTTCTTGTATTACAATGCGACACCTCGCGAGGAGTACAAGGGCTTGGTTACAAAGCTCTAGCTGGCCAGAGGTTGAAGAACCTGCGTGTCCAGCTAGCAGCTTGGAGAAGATCAGATCCCCTCTAAGGGCGGCCTCCCTCCTTTTATAGCGCCAAGGTCCTCCTTCCCCTTATCTTCTTGGGGAAGGGGTTGCCACACACACGGCCAAGGAGGGAGGACAGCTGTAGACTACACTCTTCTGTGGACGTAGTCTTCGTAGGGTAGTGGCGCCGGTCCATAGGAGTGGGTGGAGGAAGCTGACGTCTTCCTCTGGCGCCCTGCACCGTCCACGCTATTTTTAGGGGGGTGGCCAATAACCACTGTGCCGCTTTGGGCACGCACAGCGAAAGTTGTTCTCCTCCCTGTCGGGGGTAGCGTGGGCGGTACGCGGTCTTCTGTCCTTTATCTTCTTGCTCTGCATGCCACCGTGCTGAGCTGTCGTGGACTTGGTCCCTCTCCTCACTAGCGGGGGCTCGTGAGGAGGTCTTCTGGTCCTTAGCAGTTTCCACCGTCGTTCTCCTCATGAGGCACCTCCTCATGAGGGTCTTCTCCGTAGCTTGGGTCGTTGGTTCTCCCCTGGGCTGAAGATGGGCCGAGGACGGGGCCCAGGAGCAGGTGGACCAGGATACCCCGGTATCCAGAACACTGACACTCTTTTCCGTAGCTTCGATATCCTGAGCTTCTGCGATCACTTCCTTGATAGCTGTTGTCCTTATACCCCGCGGGTACTTGTCTATGGGAGCCGTAGTTATTGTAATTGCGAGACTGTCTTCTTTGACTTCCATATCTGTTTCTTCTATCGTCCTCTGGGATCGCGTCCGCTTGTTGTTGCATGCGTCTTCTCCATCTGCAAATCCGTTTGCTACGTCCATGAGGTCTGACACTGTTTTTGGCTTAATTCTGCCCATCTATTCGACTAGGTCTCTTCGCCTTAATCCAATTATGAACGCGTCTATTGCTTTTTCATTTGAAACTTCAACTGCTGAGTTTTTGATAAGACTCCATCTTTGGATGTATGCCCATAATGTTTCGTCGCGTTGTTGCACAGACGCTTTGACTTCTTCTATTGATGCCGGCCACTTGTATGTCGACTTGAAGTTGCTGGTGAATTGCTTCGTGAGGTCTTCCCAGCTTCCAATAGTCTCTTTCTCTAGTTGGCTCAACCATGACCTTGCTGCGCCGGTGAGGTGTAGTTGCAAACTTTGCATTGCTGTTTCTTTGGTTCCTCCCAATATTTGTACTGCTTGCAGATAGTCTGAGAGCCATGATTGTGGTTCCTGTGATCCGTCGTACTTTTGTTGATCATGAGGTAATTTGAACCCCTTGGGTACTAGTGTAGTGCGAACCCTACGGGTAAAGCACGATGCTCCCATCTCCTTTTCGTCGTCTTCATAGTCGCGCTTTCCGTTTGGAGATCGAGATCTTCGGGTTCCTCCAAGTTGTCTTGGTGATGGCGATCGAGATCATTGATTACTACTTCTGTGCCAAGGACTGTTGTGATGGCGAGGTGACCTTGACTTGTGCGCTTCCTTGTGGTGATATGCTTCCTCTCCCTTTGCTGATAGCTTGTGGCCCACCATGTTTAGTCCGTTCAATGCTGCTCTGTGCATATGTTCCCTAGGATCCCCTGGACTTGGTCGAGTTGTAAGCAGATATGCTTGTGCTGCCACTAGTGCTACTTCGGGGGTTTTTGGTACGATGTTCCCCTGCTTGTCGACCGATAGGAAGGACGAGTCGAGGTTTTTGGAGATGCTTTGCCTTTTTGAGTACTCGAGGTTTTCGTACCTTGAACCATGTCGATGATTTCTCCTTGCGTTAGTGTGTGACACGTCGCTTCGTGCTCTGCGAGCGGCGTTGCTAGCTGCAATGGCTAATTCTTTTCTTTGTTGTATCTCTATTTTCTCCTTTGCTAGTTGCTTTGCCTGCTGCCTTAGGGCATAATGATACCCCAACAACATGTCTTTGCTGGAATTTGATGGTATTAGCATGCCGTGTTCTACGGCTTCTCTTATTATTCTCCATTCGTCGACTGATAGTCGAATTTTTTCCCTGGCTGTGAGGGATTCTGCTGTTTGCCCTTCTGCTAGGTGATTTGCTCCTCTGTCGATATTTGCTGGGTTTAGCACTGGATTGTTGTTTTCGTCGAATTCTTCTAAATTGTCTTCTACAATGGCGAGCACCTGGCATTGTTTGCCGATGTTACTATTAAAGCTTGAGAAGATCGAGTCACCATCTTTAGAAAGCTCTAACCCTGTCTTCCATGTATCTGTTGACTTGTCTGAGATATTGTCGAGGCAGATCATGAGATCCTCGAGTTGGACCCCTACGTCGAAATTTTCCATTGCTTCGTCGTCTTCTGCGATTTTTCCTTTTTGCACTTCTCCTGAGCTGACCGGCGAGTTTACCTCGCTGGAAGATCCTTCAGAATATTCCATCATTGCTATTGTTTCGGGCTCACTTGCCGACGGATCTTGTTTCGTCGGATCTGAAAGGCGAGATGAACCCGATGGCCCGATGAAGATGCTTAAACTTCCGATTGTCAACTCCATCTCTTGATTTTCGTCGACTTCTGTACTGCTGTTGGCTAAAAGCGAAAAAGCCGTTGAATTCATGATTCCAACGCCCAGGATCCCCACGGTCGGCGCCAATTGACGAGGGTTAACTCGACAAATGTCCTAGATGAAGAACTTAGGATCGGGAGATAGGGCATCGGATGAACTCAAAGGTAAGGTTAATCGAAATAAGTGTATATCGAAAGTAAACTTGGGTGTTGAACCTAGCTTGCTTTCAATCTGGCCTACACTGTCCCCTCCTGGCCCCTATATATAGGTGGCCAGGTCTCGAGGATCGGGTAGGGTCCGATACAGATTACAATATTGACATACGGTAAGGACTCGTATCTCGACTATCATTACAATTGGGCCTAGCTTAACGGGCCTCAGGGGTACTCAACTAACGGGCTCTATTAGATATACCCTTGTCAATGGGGGCTTAGGATAGAGAACAAACATGGAGCGGCTCTCGGCACTTAATGTTGCAAGAGACAACAAAAAATCGGTAAAAACAAACACAAGTGCCTTCCCATATCAAAGAAAGAGATAAATGACAAAGAAGGCTCAATAAATCTCAAATCTGATTTACAAGGAATCAACTCTTCAAAAGGAATAGGTCGGTGGCCGAAGCCACCATGTATGAGTGTTTTGGCATTGGACCGCGAAGATATATCTGGGGTCCATAACCAATACTCATCATTGAAGCTCACATATCAAAAATTATATTAAGAGAATGATTTTACTTTCTTTCGGCATTATGGGGGTAGGGATTGTCGTCGTGGTGAAACAACATATGCCATGGGATGGCTTAAATGGGGGCCGAACTAGATGCTGGAGGATTCGGGAGAGGGGAACGAGCTAAAAAGCACGACAGAAAGGAACACTGATCTACCCAGGTTCGAGGCTCTCGTAAGGAGATAACACCCCTACTCCTGCTCTACTGGTCATATATTTGGATCGATGGAGTATACAACAATGGTGCTTCCAAGCTCTCTGCTAGAGGAGGAAGATGAACTGCTCAGTGTAGGAACCTAGCATCCCCAACCCCTTACCAGGGCTCCCTATGCCACCTTATATAGTGGTGGCCAGGGTTACAACGGTCACATAAGAACAGGAGACACCAACTACACTCCGAACAGGACATGCTGACGATGGACAAGACCCTTGACCTTGCCCCTGATTGCTCTCGATGGACTCCACATTCCTGTACCTTGTACTTCTTGGACTGTGACCTTACCTTGGTGAGGTAAGGGCTGTACTTGTGCACAGTGAGGGTAGGTAGACCACCACTGTGCACCTATCAACATGACCCTCTCCATACTGAGCAGAGTCGCTCCTTGATTGTAGGGACATGACATCTTAGCTGACTTCTGTATCCCGGATATGACCGTTGGCCATATCCTGGACCTATATGCCGGACCAACGACCTATGAAGGTCGGGTAATCCGGCTTACCCTGCTCCTGCACGATATGACATATAAGTTAGGCCGACATATCTATATATATGCCGGCATTCCTCAATAAGTATCCCGGTTATACCAGCATATCCAGACATTAGCCGGGATACACATATATGCCGGCCTGGCCGATGCTCCTATATTCCGGCCAGGCCCTTCCTTGGTCAACCGGCATGAAGTCAACCATAGACCTTGTATCTTTCTAGTCTCTTGACCCTACCGGGGGTCATCCCCCCGACACTAGTCCCCGAAGCTGCCGAGGTTCCCCAGTCATAACTGTGGAGCCTTGACAGGTTCAACATATCCTTTCTTCGTTATACCCCGGTTCTCCATTATATCCCGACGATCGGATTATATGCCGGGACATCCGCACATATACTGGCTACTGTTCCTTCTCCAAAAGTTATTCCGGCCGGTCCTGGGGGTATTCCGGACGAAACTTATTCTTCGGGCAGTTATGCCGACACATAGACAGACTTCCTCGAGAAGCCAGGCCTGACAGTTTGCAATCGAAACTTGCAACTGCCCTGCCACTCAAACGGTCACACGATGTGACGGTTCACAGCGCAGTTACTCCCCACGATCATTGCGTAGTGGCACGGTTACAGTAGCCGCCGCCCACTCCGTGCCCCGTGGCGACTTACTGCGGAAACGGTCGGGGTAGTGGAACACTCCCCACGATCCCACGACCCTGGCCTCTTCGGTATAAATACGGGGGTGGGGGTAACTTGCTCTTTTTACCCCCACAGTGCCTTCTTCTCCTCCGTTCCTCTGCCTCTTGCGCTTCACCGCCGGACCGAGGAACAGAGAAGGAAAGCCCCGCCGTCACCACCTGCACGCCGGCGCCTCCGCTTGCCGACGTCCGGCACCATCGTCGACGACGCCGCCGCTCCTCTCTGCGACATTGCTGAGAGATCGGACTTCCTCTGCGCGCTCGCCGCCGCTCATTGCCGCCGACCAAGCTTCGGTGAGTTCCTCTTTCTCTGTTCTTGTTCTTCATCCCTCCTGCTTCTCTGTAGCTACACCACGATGTACTGCTAGCTTGAATCTGCGGCAGTTTCTCTGCTTGATGTCTCCCTGACTCGATTAACATTGCCAGTGATATTCTTCGGTAGTTCACAGCTATGTCTTCCGTAGGAATTATATCCATGTTTATCTCCAGTTTTAACTGCCTCGGTAGATCTTCTATTTCTGCTAACATCGGCGAGAGTGGTATGCCGAGAGACTAACCTCCCCCTTTTCTCTGGCCTTGATAGGATTAACATCACGGGACTCGGCTGTCACGCGCTGTTCCGGCCATCCAGATGGCTTCCTCAAGCATGACAGGTACCTCGGCCTCAGAGGAAGATAACTCGGCCCGGGTCCAAGGACGCTCCGGCTGGGAGGGGTCGGAGGTTACCCCGGCCGGACATATCCTGGGTCACCTCCACCAGGAAGTGCCGGGAGGGTGTTCATGCCGGCTACCTGCGGGAGAGACTGCGCCGGCACCTGAACCCGGCGAACAAGTCGTCTTCATTGCCCACTTCGAGCGGGGTTTCGGCCTGCCGGCGTCGGACTTCTTCCGGGACGTCCTCGACACCTACGACCTGCAGCCTCACCATATCCCGGCGAACGCGGTGATGATCCTCCCCCTTCGCCGCATTCTGCGAAGGCTTCGCCGGCATAGAGCCCTCTCCCAAGCCTGGGCGAAGTACTTCCACTGCGGAAGCAGTTGTCCAAGAACCGCCCGGAGCAAGGATGACCCGCCGGAGACGGCCCAGAGAAGAAGGACCGCCCCATGACCCTATGCGGCGCGCCACCATCATGTCCCGGAAGGGCTCAGACTTCCCCAAGGTGGAACTCCTCGAATCTTGC